>JAQGAO010008013.1:0-10747 GCA_034697705.1 Ommatoiulus sabulosus | reverse complement strand
ATTGAAATTTTTGCGCCCCTAAAATCTCTGCACCCTAGGCGGCCGCCTAGGTTCGCCTAGTGGACGGAACGGCCCTGATTCATGATCGTATTAATTCCTAATTTCCCAGCGAATTTCACGTACAATTTTAGATGATAATAACGTATTTTTTTAAGAATGAAAATTTTCAAACGAAATTATCAAAATCGTTGGTTTAGTGTTAGAATATTAGCCTCCCGCTAGAGTATGTGGCCCAGGTGCGATTTCAGCGTGATGAATCTTTTATATATTTTTTTAATGAATCTTTGAAGTTCTAGATTATTTCTGCTACAGTTTTTTAACGACTAAATTTTAATTTTGCTTATACTAGACTTTGTAAAAAGTTTCGTAATTATTATCGAAGATAAAACTACGAAGAAAAATAACATTTTAACTTTAAGGCATGAATATTATCTCGGTTAATCAGCTAACTAAGTAAACTTAATTAAGAACGACGTCATTTGAAAACTCGTAAGATCTTAATTAAAAATAATCTAAAGTATGTTTCAACACGTTTCGGAAACATTAAACTAAACAAAAAATATTTACAGAAATATCTACCACAGAAACAACGATTCCCTGTTAATTGCGCCATAATTACAAAATATCCACCGAGTTTTTTATAAAATTGTAACATATAATGACGGACATTTTTTTAAGCGTGAAAACTTTACTAAAATGCAATTTTTCAAAAATGTCAACAGAAATTGATTTCGGTATAATATCGAAAAACGTGCTTTCAAATTGTCCGAATATTCGCACCGTTTAGTACGTTCTTTCTTATAACAATTTAGAGCAAAAAAGGACAACCTTGCATCGAGTTGAACGAACTGCAATTTTTAAAATTCAAGGTTTTTTTGTTACATCTTTTCCTTCGTATTTCTTAAAAGTTAAAACAGATTTCATTTCTTAAATTTCTCAAAATTCTCTTTCAATTACTGCTAAATAGTATTGTAAAATGAGACATTAGTTTCTGAAAAGTTATTCTGAAATGCCAAGAAAATTTTGTTTTTCTCAAGTACAGTAGAACCTCTATTCTGTCAACTAATTCGGACTAGCTAGGGTGGTTGACATAATCGAAAATTGACATATGGGAGGTTGAAATTTCCACCAATAGAAAACTAATTTTAAAAAATAGGAAACAAGTCAATTAAGTAATCAAAGTTATTTTATCACATTACATTGGGCAGATTTAAAAAAATCATGAATCTTCTTCTGTTTCACCATCTTTATTATTTTTTTGTCAAATCCAAATCCCTAATTTTTTCAGTTGAAATAGCTGGACTACTGCCTCAAACGAGGTACCCTAATGTATTTAATTAATTTTCTTATGGTTGAGGCCTGCGTCGACCAAAAAACGCATTATTTGGTGGGCAGAAGCCACGTGCTGATGAGTTGACATATTAGAGGTTGACATAATAGAGGTTCTACTGTAGGCCTATTTGCTGAGTATTTTGAATATTTTGCCTAACAACGTAAGCATTAGTGGTTCGATTCCTGGTAATGCACATTTTTCTTGTTTTATATTTAATTCATATAATTTAAATGTTTAGCAAATCTACTGAATTTTTGTTGCAGGTTGAGCACGTCATTTTCATGGCGCATGCGAGTTTAATTTCTAAACCGTAGGAGATAAAGCAAAACTTGCAAGTAGAAAGATGCTCAGCGTTGCACAATTAGTGTAATGGCAGTGTTTGTCATATTGATTACCGCTCCCATTGCAAAAAAATAATGTGTTGTTTCACTGATGTGTGCATCCTTTCATAGCATCTGTGCAAGGCAGGAAAGCTGTCACCGTGTCGTCAGGGGCATTCGGGTCATGTCATGTTATCTGAAATAGGATTACAAGAAGCACAACTAGATCAGGGCACCTTTATTTAATGTTTTTTTTGGAACCAATTACATTCATTGATGTACACTATTACCAATTAAGGTGCAATTGAGCTTTTCTGCCTTGCACGGATGCTATGCAAGGATGCGCACATCAGTGAAACTAAAAAATTTTTTTTTGCAATGGGAGCAATAATTAATATGACAAACACTGCCATTACACTAATTATGCAATGCTGAGATACTTTCTAATTCCAAGTTTTGAATTATGGTTTAGACATGAAACTTGCATGCACCATGAAAATGACGTGCTGCGTGAGTTTTGACAAGGTTTTTGGAATCCTCACATCACGTTCTATTCTTTTATTCTTGGCACATTTTACCTAACACCAGCAGGTGATCAGTGGTTTAAAATATATTTGAAAGGCCCAGACATATGGTTCACCATGTTTATCAGGGTTTCTTAACCTGGGGTCCACGAAGACGTTAAAAATAATAACAATAAATAATCTATATCTATAAAAATCAATCTTGTCTGTGTTTCTGTCTGTGTGCGTGCGCTGATTACTTCGTTGCCTGGGGGTCTGCATGCGCTGATTGGTTCGTTTTCGGGACAGGATTATTCTAATGGAACGTGTAGCTAGGGGGGACGGGCATTTTTCATGATGCAACACGTTATTACTCTCTGAAAACTACGCGGGGAACGTCGACGCTTTTACAATCCTAATACATCGGGAAAGGATTTTAACGGGAAATTTCGGACTTAATCGGTTAAGGAATTCAACGGTAAATTTACGAATTCCACGATAAAGGACTGAAAAGGTAAATTTACGAATTGAACGGGACAGGAATTCAACGGGATAGGACGTCAAGGGAAAACTTAGACCTTCATCAGGGCAGGAATTCATCTGGTAAGGAATTCAGCCACCGCAACGCGTGGCCAGGGCCAGCTAGTAATATAATAAACCTGCCCTACACTTAAGTTTGTAAGGGGTCCGTCAGATGGTTTAAATATTGCAAGTGGTCCATGATGATGAAAAGGTTAAGAAACCCTGCTCTAATGCATCTTTTCGAGGTTTTATGATGCATAAAATCCCTCATTTATTAAACGTTCAAAAATGTTTTTCTTCTATTTATCACTGCACATGCATTCTTCACTATGTTAGCTTATGTCATGTTACATGCATACAGATTATGCTGTACATGTATAATTCGCCTTGAGGACTCATACGTCCTCTGGTGGGCGTATATATAATGCCCAAACTATACAATATCAACAGAAATGGGTATTCGTGTGATGCCCGTATCCTACCATTATGACATCTCAGATCATTATGGCTCAAGTAGATTCCATGTTTCAGGGAAGTTCATACTGTACATGCAAATTGGTAAAATGAATTCCATTATGCAATTCCTTCATTTTGGTGATGCAATTCTTCATTTTACCAATCCAGCAACCGCAATGCACCCAATTCTGCGAGTTGCTGGTAGCACCACCTACAGTCCATGTGGGCAAATTCAACCGTGAGCACGATTTGGAGGCCAATTACCTAAAAATGCGCCTCGCCATTTCGGAGGGCTGACCCCCACTGGCCCGAGCTGAGGTTGGGCTGGGAGGCGTAGTGGCGGCGCCACCAGCGGGGGATTAATTTCAGGTAAAGGCGTCAATTCTTTAATGGACCTTTTTGTTCCCCCGCAAGCACCTGCTGAGAGGTGTCAAAAGAGCCATTGAATACCGAACGTGTAATCTTTGCCCAAAGGTGCTCTTCCCTCACCCCAGACCACTGGAGATTCCAGGTAAGGGGACCTCTGGTGCATGGCCTGCTTTTAGCCAAGCACTTGTCCCGTAGCGCTCGAGTGCTTTCAGCCTTTATATTGCGCAAAATCACGGTGACGAACGTGACTGCGGCTGGATTTCTGCCCATCTGGCAGCCACCACCGCCGCGGGGCGGCGCTGCGCCGCGCATTCCAAAACATTCGTAAACCTGCCCTCACGAAGTGCCATTAGCATGCCAAACACGTAAAATGTGTTAGTGAGGAGGTTATAATTAATCCTCTCGCCTCAGGGGTATTTGCATCAATCGGGAACACCCACGAATTCTGAAGCTAATAAGCTGAAAACGCACATGCATTCCGTGGTATCATAGTATGCTCAATTGACCATACTTCTGGGGCCATCACTTGACCATTGTGATGTTTCGATTTGTACATTTAGTCAACAGTGCATGCAGTTAATTAACACGTGTGTTCATAAAAAACTGTGATTGCACAACAATGTGCTACTGCTGACTATGAGTAGTTAATACATTTAACTAAATATTATTCTTGGTACGTTTTCCTTGGGAATTTTCCGATGATATGAGGGGTGTTTATTAAGTATCCGCAATCATTAAAAAAATTAATGAAATTTGGTAGATAAATACGGGTAAACGTCATCGATTATTCACAAAAATTCCATTTTTGGAGATGCATGTTTCCCATCGTTCTGGCCGTCCACTTCTCTGAGCATCTTTCACAGTTGTCACATGTCCATTTCTAAACTTTTCAATCCACTCATAGACCGAACGTTTGGACATTACTCGGACCTTAAACATAACACGCATTTCTACTCCTAAAATGACTTCAAAAGTTGAGAAAGCTAACATCAGACCGCTGTTGAGCCACCTCTTCGGAGTCAATCTTTGCTTTTGAATTTTAAGCACGTGTAATATTTGAAACACATGTTTTAATGTTGAAATATGCTCAGAAATGATGAAAGAATTTTACCAAAAAAATTCATTAAAATCTGTATAGCCGTTTTTTTTTAAAAAAAAATGATTGTGGAATCTTAATGAACGCCTCTCGTAGTTTAAGGCATAAAATTCGATATTTTCAATCAAATTTATTGTCCAACGAAGGTAACTAGGAAATGTGAATTTTACATTCGTAAATTTCCCATGTATTCAATTTTTAATTAAACAAACTTAGTGGAATTTATATAAAGCGCCATCTATAGGGATCAATACGTGCTACATCGGGTAAAAATGAATTCATTTAAAATTGACGTGCGGGAAATTTAAAAATGGGAAATTCACAATGCCTAGTTGATTGTAGAAACTAATCCATTTTTTGCCTAAAATTACCTTCCCATAGCCTAAGTGCCAATGGTAGACCTTAATAAAAACGTTTTCTTTTGTTTACATAGTTTCAAAACAAGCATTTGTTCCAAAATCAAATATAAGCAATTCTTAAAGGAAACTATATGCAGTACATGTACTGTGTATAGAATTTAGCTCAAAAATTGTATTGCATCAGTATACTTTGTTAATGATATGCCTCAGGGTAAAACCTGCCACATTGGACATTTCAGTAAATGTAATCACCTGCCTAATTTGGCCAGCTGCCAGCGAGTTCCTGCATGCCAGATACTTTAGTATACGAGTTGGTGAAATCCTGCAAAGACTGGACACCTGCTTTGTCTTGTTCGTTGTACACTTTTGCTTTTGTTCTCGACATTGGAATAACATTATCGATTTTACACTGTGAAAGGGTGTTCTATTTGATTTATGCGGAAAAGTTATTCCCAATATGAAACTGAAAACAACGGAACATCTTAAAACATTAATTTTAGGAATCTTATTTAAAATATCTCCATTATCTTATTTTTCTTTAAAATATGCAAATGGGATAAATTAACATATTTGCTTTTGTAAATTTGGTAAATTATTAACGTCCTTAATCAATTCAGTGTTATAATTCTCATCATAATTCATGTATGATGTTATAAAGAAACAGAAGTACTTTTTAAAATAAAAATAAAAACGAAATGTACCACAGGCGAATTGTTAAAAATGAACTGCAATTTAGCAAGAAAAGTTGCTGTATGTGGGGGAGAACTATACATCATCTTTGCTTTTGTAAAATTGGTAAATTATTTACGTCATTAATCAACTCAGTGTTATAATTCCCATCATAATACATGTATGATGTTATAAAGAAACTGAAATACTTTTTTAAAATAAAAACGAAATGAACCAGAGGCGAAATGTTAAGAAGTGACCACAAATTAGCATTTTCTTGCTTTGTTCTGGATCTATAGAAAATTAGAAATTCATTTTAAAGTAGGCCTTTAGCTCTTTCTGGGTGGCGCCGAATAAAGCTTGGAAAACTGACCAAAACATGTACAGTCAAATGTGATAAATTAAGAACTCACATCATATGTAACGTCATCAATAAATTCAATGTTATAATGCTCATCATAATACTGTATTAAGTTATGAAGAAACTGAAAATACTTTTTTAAAACACCAAATACAAACGGAATGTACCAGAAGCGAAATGTTAAAAAGTGACTACAAAATTAAACTTTTTTGCTAGTTCAAAAAAAAATTGGAACAATTTTCTCTGTAGCTCTGGAGGAAAAGTTACTGTATATGGGGGAACTTCATCTGATCTACTAATGTACAAAAACGAGGAATAAGTTTTAAAGTAGGCTACCGGTATGGCTCTTTCTGGGTGGCACTGAATAACGTTTGGAAAACTGACCAATACAGTAGAGTTGTTTCATAAAAAGACTTTTCTGAAGGCGAAATAAAAGGTAAACTAACTACATCAGTAGCGTTTGCATTTTTCGTTTTTTTTAAAGCCATTCCCAATTAGGAACTTTCTCTTTTACGGACATTTTGGGTCCATACATGTTCGTGAAAACGCGATATTTTACCTAACAGTTCAGCAATTATTTTCAACAAACTATTTTCAATAACTGTTCAAATTAGTTGTCACAATAACTGAAGTACATATATTCATAAAAAACTGAACAAAATTTTCAAGTTCGAAGCTAAAAACAAGGTCACCATGAGGACATAGTTTTTGGACATTGCTGGGTGACCCCCTCCCAAATTAACCCTTGCAAAAAAAGTATAGTAGTTGCTACCGTGGACGTTTCCCACAAATCTCACTTGCTCCCTGCTCTGCACGTGCACCTCATTCTTTGGCCACCAGAAAGAAAACCGGCCGCACAAAAGCGTGGCATTGTGACCAGGTGGCCATTCGGAAGAATTACCCCAAACAGGCGAATTGTCCACGCATTTTCGCGACCCCATTGATGGAAGAGGGAAAAAAAAACTGCCTCGGAATTTCTCTCTTCAGCGCATATGCAGATAGGGCGTAATGCCCATCGAGGCCCTCGGTGCCCCCTGGCGGTCCCCATGTTCCAATTATTGATTGGCCCACAATGGGCCATTGTTCCGGAAGAGCGTCTTCTCTTCGTCAATGCTCGCTCCTGGGTTCCGGTCCTCCCAGATCCGTTCAATCCGTCATCACGTGCACGTGCAAGGGAGCGCTGGTGACGCCCTCTCTCTTCATGTCTCCCAGGTGGGACACCAGGAGCTACCCGAGAAGGGGTGTGTGTGTGTGGCCAAAGAAAATTTCACAGGTGCTCTTCGGTAATTTGCGGTGATGCTCCAAGGATCCACCCACGAACTGCGGGGATTTTTCCAAGTATGCTAATTTCACGCATTGACCACTGGGAGCGTGACAGAGCCACTGTTTTTTTCTTATCTCGCATCGGCCCCTATGAATCAAGATCGTGGAACTTTTTCTGTGACCCGAAAATTGCACTCCTTAACAATTTGGGGTGCCGATTCATCGTGGTTTTTGGAGTTTGGGTTAGGTAATGGTACGGTTATCTTTCGATGATAATATCTGCAGCTGCGCAGTACATGTACTAGATATCTGCGCATGCTCAGTTCTGATGACCCCAAATTGGGTGAAAAAGGCAAATTTTGGAACCCAGATTTCGGGATCTTGATCCAGAAGGGCCGATGTAAGATAACTGTAAACAGTAGCTGTATACGAAGATTTCTGATAAAGCGCTACTCATTTTCCCACTGTGGTTTATTTATGGACCAATGTATGATCTATATGTCCATGATTACTTTTTTTAGTTCATGGCACTCAGGATGATATGTATAAATAAGGAACCATCCACTTTACATCAATGCTCATGCGCGCACCCTCTAAAATCACGTTTGTAATCAATGGCAATCCCAAACTTTTGTTGACACGATGTTATAATTTGGAGTAAATTTCTCATTCAGCTTTAGGAAGTATGCTTTCAATGAACGAGAATTTACAGACATAAGCAAAAAAAATGTTGGAAATGTTAAATGCCACATTTTTACTGCATTTATACTGCGCATGAGCAAAACTAAACAAAAGCGTTCGATAAGTTCATCTAAGATCATAGAACTATTATTTTCTTATTTTCTAGTAAAGTCAGTTTTGCACAAAACTAACCGAAAGCGTTCGATAAGTTCATCTAAGATCATAGAACTATTATTTTATAGCACATGTACTGTATGGTCATTTTTGTCCATTATTTTAGAGTTCAGTGCCATCAGATGTCATTCCCAACCAGAATCCAAGAACTAAAAATCAGGTCAGCAAACCACCCCTAATCTCTATAATTACTGGAAGTCGGTAGTTTTACTTTGGCAACACTGTCAGGCCCACCTCAGATTATGGTCGCGTTATGACATTTTCACTGTCCATTAATCGTCATCGACTGCACCAAAACAAGATTTCCAACATCGGTTATAATTTATAGTCAGCATGCGATTCCGATCCTCAGGCGTCAAAAACTCATGTCCACTTTTTGCTGAACTGCAGCAGACAAAACAGTGTCAGCAATCGTTGCTCACTCATGTTTCAATTGTGCTTTTATTACCTATAGCTTGCAGGTAAATGTAATGCCCACTTCATCCATCGTTCCCCTCAAAGGGCACCTGTGTCCGCAACCGGATATGGCACCTATTCACCTCCCATGCTCTTTGCCTATTTGCAGGTGGAGCGCGTCATGGCGGCGCTCATATGCGACTTCGACGTCGGCGCATCGCCGACGTCCGACTCGGCGACAGACGCCAGTGAGGACAGCGTGGAGGTCAAGGTGCAACCCGTGGCCGCGCCGGCGACGCCGGCGCGCCGCAACAAGCGGAAGTCTTCAGAACCTCGCAAGATCAAAGACGTTTCAGACGCCAAGCAGCAGCGACGCTGGGAGCACAGCGACGCCGAGAGCGACGGCTTTGCTCCAGCTCGATGTCGTCTTCAGCGGCTGAAGGAGGAGCGGAGGGAGACGGTCAACGACAGCAGCAACGACGGCGACGCCCCCAGTAGCTTCTTGCTCAGCCTGCCCTTCGACGTGCGCAACATCCTTGGACCGTCGGCGGAGGCGCTTCTGTCGCGGCGTTTGCAGGGTTTGGAAGATGCAGAGTCCGAGGCTGATGGAACGCAGCCGTCGTCGGCCGGTGAGGAACCGTCGGCTGGCGGAAGTGGTGAAAGCAGCAAGCAGAAGCAGCGCAACTACAAGAACATGACTCGTGAGAGGCGCATCGAGGCCAATGCGCGTGAAAGGACAAGGGTGCACACCATCAGCGCTGCCTTCGAGAGCCTGCGGCGAGCTGTGCCATCCTACTCGTGCCACCAGAAGCTCTCCAAGCTGGCCATCCTGAGGATAGCGTGCAGCTACATTCTGGCGCTGGCCAGTTTGAACGAGACGGACTATAGCAGCCAGCAGGATGCACCCAGCTTTGCAGAGTGCGTGGAGCTGTGCACCAAGACCATCCAGGCGGAGGGCAAAGCACGGAAACGGAAGGTAAGAGGCTTTGCATGCTACTGTTGGTGCTGATGTCGGGAAATGTCAAGTTGTTCTGTACTCTTTGAAATCTTAAAGGGCGATGAGGGTTAATCGTTGATGTTTTGGGGGGAATGTGTGTTAAGAGGCGAGACCCACATTCCTGACGTATGTGTCACAATGTTGTACATGGGCAACAACTTTCTGGTTGGGAGATGTTCTTCAACTGCAGACTGCATGGGAATCAGTCCATGCATGAACGTACTAAATAAATTACTAAACTTAGTTCTAAAATATGCTCCACAAAGTGCTTTATTTGAAACTTTGAAATATGTATTTCCTAAAATAATTTTTATAGGCTGAGTAGCGATCCCTATCTGAAATTCCGAAAACGAAATACGTATATATTCCAAAATCTGAAACTTTTGAGGGCTGACATGACCTCACAAGTGGAAAAAACGGTTAAACCCACACATGTTCCTCTTGGATGAATTTGTGTATATGATTCAAGTACGAAATTACCCTCAGCATATGTGTGTAGGATGTACATGTAAAATAAATGAAGGTATCCTATTATGTAAATGTGACAATAATAATTTTATTAAGATAATTGTAAAGTAAAGGTTACAGAAATCTGGTTAAAACGATGATTTCATCTAATCAGAGAGTACAATTTTTGACAGATCACAGATTTTGTGCATGTATGAAATCCAAAATACGAAATACTTCTGGTCCGAAGTATTTAATTTAAGGGAGTCTCAACCTAGACTTAAATACATAGTGAAATACTCTGGAATGTATTTCACTTTTTAAGCTTCCTTTATTGCATTAAATTTCATTTTTACATGTATCGTTCTGTGTACATGTATTTGCATTTTAAAATAACCACTGAACATTTAAGAAAAAAAAAATAAAAAATATGTTGTTTATAAATATTTCATAATACATAACTAATGAAAATGCAATTATATTTTGAAGCATGGCAGTTCAGTATAAACGTAATTTCTGTATGCCCTAGAATTATTTGGTAATTTGCAAACTTTGGTTGAATTGCAAATTACAAAAATTGCAAATTACTTTGGTTGAATTGACAACCAAAGCATATCTGCATTTGTCATTGCAGATATGCAGTCCAAAACATTGTACTGTGTTGAATTTGCCAAACAACCATACAGTTTTATGTATGAAGTTGAAAATGCACACAGTCCTGCATTCACTGCTTAATCTCATGGGCGTGACAAATTATAATAACATATTCATGGCAAGTTATATTCCAACCACCGTTCAATA
>JAQGAO010008012.1:0-10748 GCA_034697705.1 Ommatoiulus sabulosus | reverse complement strand
TCATTGGTCAGGGAAATTTTCTTTCAAACCTGGAAAAGTCAGGGAAGTTGAAAATGAAATTTCTGGGGGAACCCTGTAAACGCAAAATTTATTCGTAAACTACGTAGGAAGTTTTATACACTATTTTTACTAATTCTGTTCATGAAATGAACGTTGCCTTCGTTGAACCACGAGGAACTGATCCATCTACGTTATTCCAGCACTCTGAATCTGTTGAATTTTTGGGGTAATTGGGATTTTCGGCATTTCGGATGAGGATTACTCGACGTGTATCATTGTAAGAATTGCGCCGAATGATCGATGTCTTTTACGTATGTTTAGGGAGCAATAACGACCTCATTGACATGCTCACAACTTCACAAACGAGCAGAACGAGTGGGCTGTTTGCTTTTGGAAAAAGGCAAACTGAACACGGGCGATCACGTAGCCCTTATTTATCCACCCGGGGTGGATCTCATATGTGCATTCTATGGATGCTTGTATGTAGGTGAGTCACGCGACTTTGAAACAATTTGTAAAATGACGGGGTTTCCCCCAGAACTGGAAAAATCAGGGAACTTGAAAATGTGTGGAAAAAGTTAGGGAAGAATCATTTCTTTTGAAAATAGTCCGGGAAATTCAAAAATTCGGTACGAATTTGCTGCAATATTCTCAACAGTTTCCGAGGATAACTTTGCAAAATTTGCAACAGTTTCAAGGACAAACTCGAAAAATTGTCCACATTTTTGGGTAAAAATTTTCAAACATTGGACATCTGCTAAATTTTCAACAGTTTCTTGAGTACAGTTTTTAAAAAAAATTCACGTTTGCTGAGTACAAAATTTGCACAATTTTCGAACGTTTCGTAATAATTTCCAACCTTTTCCAAGCACAAATTTTCTACTTTTTTCAAGATCAAATTTGCATTACTTGCAACGTTTCGGAGTACAAATATGCAACATTTTCTCATGCTAATTTTATAAAATGTTCAAAATTGTCATTAATAAATTTCACCAAATGTTAAATGTTGTCCTGTTTCGATTCGGCAAAATCGTGGATGTTAACCACGATTTTGCCGAATCGAAACGGGACAGCATTGGGATACCGTAATGCATGATTAAACCCACATTTGGTAGCAGAATTAAATCGAGATTTGATTGTACGACTGGATGTCGTACAATCAAATCAGTGAAGTTCTACAAAAATTGAAATCCTTGCTACCTTAGTACTGTAATACAGATTTTAACTGTCCTGTCCACGTTGGCGAATTTCCCGTGGGAAAATATTTGAATGAACGAGAAACCTGCTTGAATAGCTGCCGGGGAGGGGCGCTTAATAAAGCCCCGGCGCTTATTTGCAAATTTCGGGAAACCCCCCCCCCGGCGATTAATTGAGGTAGGCGGCTATTGCGGGTCCGGCGCTTTATTCCGTATTTACGGTATGTCAATCAGAATCTTGACATTGTCTCGGTCAGGGAAATTCGTTTGAAAACCTGGAAAAGTCAGGGAAGTTGAATATGAAATTTGTGGGGGAACTCTGGATGTGGACTGCGATGGTTGCTGCATCACCCTTGAAATTTTATAACCCTTTGGCGCGTTTCTCTTTAAGGTGTGGTTCCTGTCACTATCCGCCCTCCCCATCCCCAAAACCTTCACACAACATTGCCAACGGTTCGGATGATTGTGGACGTCAGCAAGTCGGTCCTCGTGCTTTCTACGCAAAACGTCATCAAGCTTCTCAAATCAAAGGTAAGCGTTGAAATCCGTGCAAGATTCATTGATTTTTAAAACTAGTTCAACAAAATGTTGTCAATGACACAAGTCTGTAGCTTCTAATGCGGATTAATTGATTTAAGATCAATGCAGTTTTTGTTAAATGTTTTTTTTTTTTCTTCTTGTTTCAGGAAGCTGGAAATGTAGTGGACATAAAATCTTGGCCACCGGTGCTCGATACTGACGACATGCCGAAACGCAAATTGACCACCATTTATCGGTCACCCACGCCGGAGATGATTGCTTATTTGGATTTTAGCGTTTCCACAACAGGGATGCTGGCTGGCATCAAGGTAAAGATGAACGTAGTCTTAAAATAACATCAATTTTTTTTTTGTTTCGGTAAATGCTTATCTGATTGATTCCGATGCGTCGTGTTGCAGGTTTCACACGCCGCCGCATCTTCGCTTTGCCGTAGTATGAAATTAGCTTGCGAATTGTATCCATCACGCCACATTACGCTTTGTCTCGATCCATATTGTGGCCTAGGCTTTGTTTTATGGTGTCTTAGCAGGTAAGCTTCTGAGATCGAGTAGTTTCGTTCTCTTGCTCGGACGATGTACTCACGCCGTTCTATCGTCGCATTTTTCTAGCATTTATTCCGGTCATCATTCCATCCTTATTCCACCTTCCGAAGTTGAAGTCAATCCTGCACTATGGCTGTCAACTGTTAGTCAATACAAAGGTGATTACAATTTCAGGACCGCTAAATATGATCCTATACATACCAGGGGTGTTCATTATGTTTTCGCAATGAGTCGAGAACAATATGTTTCAAAAATCACACGTGCTTAAAATTGGTGCACAAAGATGGAGTCCGGGGAGATAGTGGCACAGCAGCGTTTTCGAAACTTTTGAAGGCTTTTCAGGATCAGAAATGCGTGACACTTTTAAGGTCCGAGTAATGTCCGAACTTACGGTCTAGGAGTGGATTGGTCAGTCGAGAAATGGACGTTGAAAGTGCGAAAGATGGTGAGAGAAGTGGACGTGGAGTGACTGTCACAAATGCCAAAAGCTTAAATCTTTTTTGAGCGTGACATACACACGATGCCAAAAATGTGGCCCACAAAATGGACATTTTTTCAATAATAGATGACGTTTTCTTGTATTTCTCTACCAAATTTCCTTAAAATCCATACAGCTGTTTTTGTAATGATTCTGGAAACTTAATGCACACCCCTCAGTATGAATGTTGCAATATTAACTGTTTGGGGGGAATCTTAATTTGAAAAGTTGATATTTTAAAATCATGTTGAGAACGTTGTGAATTTAATCGGAGTTTCGTTTTCTTCTTCATTAGTGAGAGATACATTTTGTTCCTATGGTGTTATGGAACTTTGCACAAAAAGTTTGGGTACAGCCATGGCCACCTTGAAGCAGCGAGGGGTCAACCTCAACTGCGTGCGCACTTGCGTGGTGGTGGCTGAAGAAAGGCCACGGGTGGCCCTCACCTCTTCGTTCTCCAAGCTGTTCTCCGGTTTGGGATTATCTCCGCGTGCAGTCAGCACCAGTTTTGGTTGCCGAGTGAATGTTGGCATCTGTCTTCAGGTAGCTACGATGTCCGTTCCGTCATCAAGCAGGCACATATACGTGGTGGAACGTTTAATAGGAGATTTTTGTTTCCGCAGGGTGCGTCAAGCCCAGATCCTACCACTGTCTACGTAGATACGAGGGCATTGCGGAACGATCGGGTAACGTTAGTGGAAAGAGGGTCACCTCACAGCTTATGCGTCACGGAGTCTGGCAAACTTTTACCGGGTGTGAAAGTGATTATCGCGAATCCAGACACTAAGGGACAATGTGGAGATTCTCATCTCGGAGAGGTTAGTCAATTTTTCAATATGTTTAGCGAAATAGGTGTCTCGTAGCAACCTCGTGATGTGACATGTCACTAAAGAAACTAAAATAAGTTTCCCGGCAACGTGCGGTGAAATATCACAATCACTTTTGGTTTGTATTTTAGATCTGGGTCCAATCTCAACACAATGCAAGTGGCTATTTCACCATATTCGGTGAGGATTCCAGCTATGCAGATCATTTTAATGCACGCCTTGTTACTGGTGACACATCCCAAGTGTACGCCCGCACCGGATATTTGGGCTTTTTAAGAAGGACGGAAGCTGTACAGGCAGATGGAGGTGAGTTCGTATTAATATAAGCAGTCTAGTGCCTCGACAATCTTATATAAGGGTTCCTCCAGAACTGGAAAAGTCAGGAAAGAATGACTTATTTCGAAAAAGTCAGGGAAATTCAGCGTATTCGTAATGTCGCAATTCACATTTAATGTTGCCGCGTGGTTGCCCAATTGCATACAGTAATTTTTAAAATTATCCCCAGCGCAAATTTGCTAATTTTTCAACAGTCGAAGAGAAATTTGCTAAATTTTGACAGTTTCCGAAGAGAAATTTGAAAAATTCTGAACCTTTTGCAGAGTGCAAAATTTTCTGCATTTTCTGAATACAACTTTACAACATTTTTCATGATAATTTTGTACATTTTTTGCAATTTTTCTTTTTTTCTTTTTAAAATTTTGGCAATTTTTGAAAATTGTCATTAGTAAATTTTAAAAAATATTGAATATTGTCCTGTGACGATTTTAAAAACTTGCGGATAACATTGGCATACAGTATGTCGATTTTCCAAAATTGTGGATAACATCGGCAGGCACATGTGAATTTTGACATTGTCATTCATCAGGGAAGTTGAAAATGAAATTTCAGGAGGAACCCTGAAACGACAATTTGCTAGTTGTTATCCAATCGGTCAATTTGGCATTTCAACTCTTTAATGTTCCCGATAAACTAATTTTAATTTTCCTCGTTTTACAGAACTGCACGATGCTGTTTTTGTGGTTGGATCTCTGGAGGAAACCGTCATGCTTAGAGGAATGCGTTATCACCCAATCGATATCGAAAACAGCGTTTTGCGGTGTCACAAAAAGATTTCCGAATGGTAGTTACATTTTTTTTCATCTAGTTCCTCATTTTACGTAGCGTAGCTTGGCAGAATTGATCGTTTCAACTGCGTGTCCTCGTTACGTAGCGCCGTGTTTACCTGGACCAATTTACTCGTGGTGGTCGTTGAACTCGAAGGCAACGAGAATGAAGCCTTAGATTTGATCCCATTGGTGACCAACTGTGTCTTGGAAGAGCATCAACTAATTGTCGGAGTGGTTGTGGTGGTGGATCCAGGAGTTGTGCCAATTAATTCTCGCGGCGAGAAGCAGCGCATGCATTTAAGAGATGGTTTCTTAGCAGATCAGCTGGATCCTATCTATGTGGCTTATAATATGTAAAATAGTCAATTTAAAGGTAAGAATTTATGTTCAATAACTTGTTAATCGCAATAAAATACATTTGCATATAACCTGTCTCTGATTTCGCCATTTCTTGACACGCTACGTTCTATATTCGGGAAAAATATCATATAATGAAGGTATTAATTATTACAAACATTTCGATTTTGTGTTGTTTTGTCCTCGATTTTCTTTAATTGCAGGCTTTTTAGAAACGAACAAATGATTTGAGCAAATTGCGCATTCAGTTTTTCTACATCAGGAAAATCTAACATATTGATCTTGTCACAGTCCTAAAATTAATACTTCTACGTTGTTTAACTCGGGGCCAAATTGCAAACTTTTCAACAAAAAACATTTTTCAGTATAGCTTTGCGAAATTTTGAACAATTTCAGAGGACAAATTTGCGAAATTTCCCCCGTTTTCCAATCACGATGAGTTTAATTGCTGTATTTTGGTAACATCTAAATAAATAATACGTTTTGTACATAATAAAATACATATTGTGCGGGAAATTGAGAAAAAGTTATGGAAGGCATTACCAAGTTAATGGATTTATGCGACTTGAATTGAACAAAATAGCGCAATTTAGATATTACACCATAGCAGGATTACCGCTCTGGGAATCAGCCTTGCATACACGCACTCTGTAAGTAAGCCTAATAAAATTTAAGTTACTCTTAATGAATTTTAATTTTTTGTATTTTATCGCATGTTCGAGTGTAATTTTTTACGTTTACATAATTTTTTGACTACAATTTTACTGTGAAGCATTTATAATATCCTATCCTTCAGTGGCCAAAAGTTTACATATACAGCGTGTGAGACATCTTTTACACTATTTCTCATAATGTTAACTTTTTAAAATGTGATCTGTGAGCTTTGATATGTCACCCTGACAACATGTGACTGATGGCCTCTTCTAAAGTTCAAGCTGTCAACAGATGCTCGATCGCAATAAAACGCTCCCTAGGATAAGATCGCAATAACCACTATTCTAAATGTTTCTAATTTTCTGCCATGGATGCTTCGATATTTTCTTTGGCCTCACCGAGGACTTGTTTGTTGCTGGTGTTGCTGACCTTAGTATCAACTCTGGGAAATGGTACATCACCGAGGAGGCCTGAGAGCAGTGAAGGAAAATATACCCCTCTTATCGAGCCAAAGGAAGATCGAGATAGAAGGTGCGAGCCCATCACCATTCCGATGTGCAGAAACCTGCCGTACAGCGAGACGATCATGCCGAACTTTTTGAATCATACAACTCAGGACGAAGCGGGCTTGGAAGTGCACCAGTTTTTTCCATTGGTGAAAGTGGATTGCAGTGCCCATTTGCAGTTCTTCTTGTGTTCCGTATATGCTCCTGCATGCACCATCACTAATCGAGCTTTGCCTCCTTGCCAGTCTCTGTGCATTTTGGCCAGGAATGGGTGCGAGAGCTTGATGAATCGATTTGGATTTCAGTGGCCGGAATTATTGGATTGTGCCAAATTTCCTGTAGCTGATGGTTCTGAAATATGCGTGGACGAAAACAACACGAAAAGCTCCGTTAGCCAACCTGGTCATTCAACGTCTTCAGGTGTTCCTGAGAATGATGGAAGCCCTAAATCGAAAGATGTGCCGGATACGTATCACAGCAAGTGCGAGCGCATCACCGTTTCAATGTGCAGACGGTTAAGATACAACGAGACCATCATGCCGAATCTTTTGAACCACCGAACTCAGGATGAAGCTGACTCTGAAGTGCACAAGTTGTGGGCCATGATTGAAATTGTCTGCGGTGCCCATTTGCGCTACTTCATTTGTTCCGTGTATGCTCCTGCGTGCACCTTTACTGGGCGAGCTTTACCCCCTTGTAGATCGTTGTGTATTTTGGCCAGGAACGAGTGTAAGAGCTACATGAAAAGTGTCAGGACTCGGTGGCCAAAATCATTGGATTGTGACAGATTTCCTGTAGATGGTGGTTCGGAAATATGCCTGGAAGAAAGCGACGTGAAAAGGTACGACAGCCCACCTAGTTACGTGGTTGATTATTCTACGCTAGATAGTGGTTACGCGTCAAAAAATGTGTCTGTTTCGTATCATGCCAAGTGCGAGTCCATCACCATTCCAATGTGCCGAAACATGTCGTACGAGAAGACAATTATGCCGAACCTTTTGAACCACACGAGTCAGGAAGAAGCTGGCTCGGAAGTGCACCAGTTTTTGCCTCTGATGGACAGTAATTGCAGCCCCCATTTGCGATTCTTCTTGTGTTCCGTGTACGCTCCCGCGTGCACTAGTACTGCCAGAGCTTTGCGTCCTTGCCAATCCTTGTGTATTTCGGCCAGGAGTGGGTGCGAGAGCTTATTGAAACGATTTGAATTGCGGTGGCCGAAATCGCTGGATTGTGCCAGATTTCCGGTAGATCAGGGTTCAGAAATATGCCTGGACGAACACGACATGGAACACTTCGTTAGAAGACACGGCAAGGAGCCGCCTCTCGTATATCCTGAGGAGAAGAGATTCTCATCCAAAACTGTTCCAGATTTGTATCGAGGCCAGTGTCAGCCCATCACCGTTCCGATATGCAGAAACTTGTCGTACAACGAGACAATCATGCCGAATAATTTGAACCAAACCACTCAGGAAGAAGCTGCTTACGCACTCGGCATACTCGAGCCGGTGTTTCGTCTTAATTGCAGTGCCGAATTGAGGTTTTTGTTTTGCTCGATGTATGTTCCCCCGTGTACACACATGAGAAAAGCTGTACCGCCATGTCGCTCCCTGTGCTTGTCGGTGAGGAAGAAATGTGAAGACGCGATGAAAGATCTTAAGTACACTTGGCAAGACTCGAGTTGCGAAGATTTACCAGAAGCTGGGTTAAAGGAAATCTGCATTGACACTATCAAACCTGGGATGGAAACCGTTGTCATCATTGTTCCTATCCGTGCGGCTATTGAGATTGTTCCCACGAAGACCACAGATGATTCTGCCATTCCACGTAGCAGAGATTGGTTTGGCAATATTTGCCCAAAAGAAAAATCTTGGTTCGGGTTCGTCACCTGTGCGTCCTCTATGGTTTTCAGTAATCTAGTGAATTGACTTTTCTTTTCATAAAATCCAAGAAGGGCGTGCATTTATTAGTATACGTGTAATATTGTCACAATTTTGCGAGCTAACACAATGCATTAATTATTATATAACAATTAATTAAGGAAAATGTCTGGTTAGGTTAGCCTACATTGTTCCTCTATAAATTGTTCAATAAAACGTTACTTTTTTGTATGACATTTTTCTGTATGCATGTTCGAAATCTTGTGTTTATTGTTTGTGATAATGTTATGAATAATACCTATATGCCGTATAACATAGTTTTAAAATATATGTGTAGGGTCTTTGTCAGCATTCAGCAAGGGGCTCAGGCCTGATTTCCAGCTACAGTAGGTATCCCCAGACCTGGAAAACTGGAAAAGTCAGGGAAGAATGACTTATTTTGAAAAAGTTAGGGAAATTCAACGTAGTCGAGCAACATTTTCCACATTTTCTGAAGACAAAATTGCAAAATTATCAACGTTTTCAGAGGACAATTTGCAAAACTTTACGTATTTTCTGAATACACAATTGTCAGCTAGTTTTTGACATTATCATTGGCCAGGGATTTTCTTTTAAAACCTGAAAGTGTCAGGGAAGTTGAAAATGAAATTTCTGGGGGAACCCTAATTTCATTTGTCCATCATGCAGCCAGCTCTCCAGAATCATTAACTATACAGTACGTACTGAAGGTAATTTGTCGTTTTTAAAATATAACTTAATCGGCATTTTACAATATTAAAATAGCAATACAAACAAGTCTCGAACATTCTTCGCTGTTGTTTTAATTGGTTTCTCAAATTCTGAAATTGTTATTTATGGCATTGACGTCATGCGGAGATGACCTTCGTTTTCTTAGTCATCTATACCAAGTTTAAATTATTATTAAAGTCTTGGACGCAGCGAGGCAAATGTCACCGGCCGAGTGACATTTAATTAATTGGTCAATTTAACACTTAATGTCTTTTAAATATTGAAGCAAAGTATACAATGTGAATTATGCCTTTTCTAATTTACAGCTTTGAAAATTGTTGTGATGCCAGAAAACCAACGGTATCTATGCAAAACAGATAAGATCTGGTAGTCGACCTGATGTACTTACATCAAGTTACATGTACACTGTATACACATAAGTCAGTGGACGAACTTAACACAGAAGACATCATTGCCACTTTACTAGCTCAAATTTCTAATGTTTTAGTTGATTATTTTTGCTCGTCACCTTTAAAATGTTACTTATTTTTGATTCATCGCCCTCGTGTATATATTGAATTTGAGAGACGTTTTTAAAAACAATATTGTTAATGATCATATACATTTTATCAGTTATCTGGGTTTGATGACCGCAAATAACAAGACCAAGATACTGTATATATAATTACATTTTTGTTATCTATAATCATAAGATTATTTTAAGTTGTGAATAATTACTATATTTGTCGTTTTCTAATTTATAACCTTCTTTGAAAGCAGTTATATTTGATAATTGGAACTTTAATTTCGAGTATATGAATTTTAATGCCAAAAAAAAAAAAAATGACTTTGACCTTTTAACTTTCGATTGAAACTGGACTTTTTTTCTGAGAAACGTACGTTAATTTCAAACAACATAGTATTTTATTTCAAGGAGTTTAAAGGTTCTCAGAAAGTGTGGTTTCGTGATTCTCTTTTAAGTTTTTAATCTTTAATTTTTTTTTTTTGTAGAATTGCAGTATTTGCTATTCGTTTCGAACTCTACAATTAGTCACGAACAACATTCACATATTTTATATATTTTAATTGCCCCAGAATCAGAATGGCTAATTGATTTGCAATATATTGTAAGTAAGATCTACGAGTCTATAAAGTCCATATGAATTAAGCTTAGAAGCCATTCAAAAAGGACGTCCTCAAAGTTTTCCCAAAACTGGACTCCCCCCTACCCCCTGTCCGCATTAATTGTGTCCGGTCAAGCCGGATTCCCCCCTCCCTCATTCGAACGTCCGAAACGAAACTTAAAAAAAAAATGTATTCGGAAAATTTTGAACGTTTTGCAAAGCTGTACTCGGAAAACGTAAATTTTGTACTCTGATTCTCTGAAAAGGTTGGGAATTTTGCCAATATAGGCCTATCTTTATAATCTGTTGGAAATTTTGCAAATTTCTCCTCAGAAACTGTTGAAAGATTTACCAATCTGTACTCGAAAACAGATGAAAATGTTGCCTAGATTTGTACTTGGGAAAACGTAGAAAATGTTGCAAATTTGTCTTGGGGCAAAAAGTGGAAAAATTTGTAAAGCTGGCCTCGGAAAAGGTTGAAAATTTTGCGAGTTTATGCTCAAGAAAAATGAAAATGTTGCAAATTTGTATTGGTAAAATTTGAAAGTTTGTAAACGAACCCTGAGCTTTGAAGTTCTCCGACTTTTCCAGGTTTTCCACGACTGCAGGTACCCTGTTTGCTGACTTTTGCAATTTATAACATCACCTATGCGATATTGCGCTTAATTTCCCTTTTACTTTGGGAACTGATTTTATTTGGCATTCTTTTTATCAAGTGGACGTCCGAATTGGTCATACCCCCCTCCCTCCCGCTGTCCACATTGTGTCCATGACTAAACCAACCAACCCCCCCCCCCCTTACCCCCTACATG
>JAQGAO010008011.1:0-10749 GCA_034697705.1 Ommatoiulus sabulosus | reverse complement strand
AATTCGTACTCTGAAAACGTGGACAATTTTGCAAATTCGTACTCTGAAAACGTGGACAATTTTGCAAATTCGTACTCTGAAAACGTGGACAATTTTGCAAATTCGTACTCGGAAAACGTGGACAATTTTGCAAATTCGTACTCGGAAAACGTGGACAATTTTGCAAATTCGTACTCGGAAAAAGTGGACAATTTTGCAAATTCGTACTCGGAAAAAGTAGACAATTTTGCAAATTCGTACTCGGAAAAAGTGGACAATTTTGCAAATTCGTACTCGGAAAAAGTGGACAATTTTGCAAAGTCGTACTCGGAAAAAGTGGACAATTTTTCAATTTTTACTCGAATAATGGGCAAAAAAAGAGAAAAAGGAAGCATTAATTTTATGTCGCGACGTCATGACTACGTTGAATTTCCCTGACTTTTTCAAAATAAGCCATTCTTCCCTGACTTTTCCTGGTCCGGGGCTACTCCGTAGTTCTTAGCGAAATCCACCGTATAACATTTCCAACCGTTTCCGCTACATAATTAATTCATCGTATACGTTTTCACTACACCGAGCGCGCGTTTTCCTCGATTTCTGGTTGATATTATTTCGACTCAGGAAATAAAACAAGACAAAAAAAACCTAAACCGCGAGTATAAGGCTCGTTAAAAACGGAAAGCGCATTACGACGAATTGTTCGATCGCGTAATTTCATACGCTAAATAAAACTACCGTCGAAATAAAAAAATCAGCCGCGAACGCATTTCGTTTGACGCTAATAAAACAACGATTAGTTTTTAATGCAAATGACTCACTCAACGACGACAAATATGCACGAAAAGAGACGAGCGATCTATAAATTCCCAAGAAAATAAATCCGCCAAAGGGACCGTAAAAAAAAAAAAAAAAAAAAAAAAAATGGTCTTCGGAGGCCCGCATTTCCCAGAACTATCTCGTATATACGGAATTCATTTCAGTTTTTTTTTTCTCAATAATCCTCGGCCGAATAACTTCGTCGGTATAAAATTGCTTCGTATTTCCTAGAAAACAGTCGACAAAAACTACAGAAAATATTTCCGAAAAACCAAACATCTGCTGCATCGGATGCTTCAGTCAAGAGAGTCATCGAGACGGTTGTTTTGACTCCGAGATGAATCGCGGAAATTACTCATCTTTATTTAAGGTTTCTCCGATGAAAAATGAAAAAAATTCCCCGACTATAGAAATTCGTTCGCTGACTGCATGTATACATTGGTTATCTCGGAAATTTTATTTTCAACTTCCCTAACTTTTACCTTTATTTTAAGAAAAGAAAAATTCCCCGACATATGACAATTATATCAAAAATTGACATATTTTGCGAAATCGATACAGGAAAATGTCGTTGCAAAATTTACTAAAGAAATTTTTTAAAATTTAACCAATTTTGTACTCGGAAAACACGGGAAATTTGTACTCGGAATACGTGCAACATGTGCAAATTTGTAATCTAAATACGTGCAAAAGTTTGAAAATTTATACTCGGAAAACGTGGACATTTTTTTGCAAATTTGTACTTTGAAAACCTAGAGAATTTCGCAAATGTGTACTTAGAGAAAATGGGCCCTAAGCTAACCATGTAGACGTATTAATTTTGAATCGCCATGACTGCGCTGAATTCCCCTGACAATTTCAAATCCGATCATTCTTCCCCGACTTTCCCAGACATTACTAAGTTTCCTGACTTTGGGTGAGAGCACGTTGAAGCGTTTTCCAGCCGCTTAGTGGAAAGCGTCTGCAATAACACTAAGCGACACTTGTTGGCAAGCGACTGGAAAACGCTTCAACGTGCTCATACCCTTTTCCAGGTTTTCAGGGTCTGGGGGAACGCCGGTAAATCTCCAGTCTGGTCCCCGAGTTAACCACGTGGCATTCACGCGTTGAATTTCCAACGACATTTTCAAACCCGATCATTCTTCCCCGACTTTCCCGGACCTTTCCAAGTTCCCGAGTTTTCCATATCCGTAGGCAAAAAACCCCCCGCTAAAGCCCCCTTACAACGTCGAGAATCCATGGCATTCGGCGGAATAATCGACGAGCAAAGATGGCCGTCCCTACGTGCGCCTATTATAATATTAATTGTTTCCATCAGCAGCAGCAGCAAGCAGCAGGTTTTTTTATTTCTTCTTCGAAATATGACGTGAGAGAGATTATAAACGAGGAGGAGGATGAATGGCCGACTAATTCAAAACAAAATGGCTAGACCAGAAAACGTGGCCTTGAACTAAAGGAGAAGAAGCACGAAAACACTGAAAACACGTTTTTCGTCCTTTATACATTAGAGCTCGCTTACGCACCGAGGAGAAAAAACGGAGGCTTATATCCTCCTAGTTTCTTATATCACGTACACATTTTCACCCGAAGAAAAGAAAAGAAAAACAACGACTAGAACACTTGATTAAGCCAAAAAGAGGTACATGTTGTAATGATAACAAAATGGCAGTGAAAGGCAGTGACGCTCGTTCGTCTTCTTATTAATTAATGGGATTCCATTCGTATAATCTAGCGAATGTATGTTGTCATCGTTTTTATTAACATCGGTTCCTATCGACAACAGGGTTCACCCAGAAATTTCACCTTATACTTCCATGACTTTTCCAGGTTTTAAACACATTTCCCCGACCAATGACGATGGGGACCATTCAAAAAGGACGTCCTCATGTAGGGTGGGGAAGGGAAGGGGGGTGAATCGTTTGAGTTCCGGACACAATGTGGACAGGGGGAGAGAGGGGGGGTATGATCAACTCGGACGTCCACTCGAAAAAAGAAAAAAACAAAACGCCAAATAAAAACAGTTCTTGAAGTTAAAGGGAAAGTGGGCGCAATATCGCAATTAGCTGATGTGTTATAAATTGCAAAAGTCATTATAAACAGCTTGCTAGGTATACCCCCAGTCATGGAAAACCTGGAAAAGTCAGAGAACTTTAAAGCTAACGGGGTTTTATAAAATTTTCAATTTTTTTCGAGGATAAAGTCGCAAATTTTATAAACTTTCCTCGGAGGACAAATTTGCAACAAATGTCCAAGTTTTCACGAGGACAAATCTGCAACATTTTCAACTGTTTTCGATAAGAAATTTGCAAAATGCTCAACCTTTTCACTGTTCAAATCTACGTTTTCCGAGTCAAAATTTGGACAACTTTTAAAATTTTCCGAATACAATTTCTTTACAGTTTCGGACGTCCAAATGGAGGAGGGGGTGGGGGAAGTAAAAGGGGGGGGGGGGGAACTTGATTGCCAATACACAATGCGGACAGGGGGTAGGGGGGAGTCCAAATTTGTCGGAATGGCCCCGTGTCAAAAATATACCTATTTCGCAGAATCGACGCGGGGAAAATATTTCGCTAAATTTACTAATGACAATTTTTAAAATTAACGTAGAAAACTTAAATTTTTTTTTAAAAAAAAATGAAAATGTAGACAGTTTGCAAATTTATCCTCGGAAAACGAGGAAAAAGTTTGCAATTTTGTACTCGGGAAATATGGAGAAGTCAGGGAAGTTGAAAATGAAATTTCTGTGGGAACCCTGCTTATCTTTGTCACCCCAATTTAAATTTCAGTCGATTCGTGACTTCGTTCGATTGGCGTAATTTCCCCTCATTTTTCGGAATATTTCCAATTTCCCTAACAATTCCAGCTATTTCCATGACAATTTCACATCTTTCCAATCTCCCTGAAAATTCCCGATATTCCCAATTTCCCAATCAACGGATGTTACCGATAACTTGAATCTAGAGTCAACCAAAATCCCATCAAAAATCTTTGATTTTATACTTTAAAATTTCAAACTTCCTTTACAAAATTCTAATTACAGCCCAAGTACGTGTGTACAGTACAGTAGTAGTCGAGCCGGGTCAAGAACGGGATAATTGGCCATTTTGAATATGAAATTCGGCGTTTTTTGGAAGTCATTAGCCAACGCTCGACACATCGTTACCCCCAGAGGTGTGTGTGCGTGTGGGGGGGGGGGGAGGGAGAGATTAATTACGCTCACGCCACGAGTACAACGGCGGCGCCCCCCTCGAGCATTAAAAAAATATAAAAACTTGAGCAGGAATTTCGGCCGTTCTGGATTTCAATTTTAATGGCCGCTCGGCAATTAAATTGTCAAGTTTCGGGTTCTCGCAACGCAGCGTTTGACCCACGTTGCATTAAATCATAATTATAGTCGAATCGATGTAAAAGCACGCCAAACTCGTTAAAAAACGATAGCTGAGAAGGCGAGGGGTCATTACTACCTCCTGGACGAAAAATGACCCACTCACATTTAGGCCACGAGACGAGTTTTGATACGCGAGGGAAGAAAACAACTGCTGCTCATTTTAGACGATAAGGAGAATAAAAAATGAAAAAAATGTGGGGAAAATTATCAAACAGGGTTCCCCCACAAATTTCATTTTCAACTTCCCTGACTTTTACAGGTCATTTAAAATTTGACAATTTTGTATTCGAAAAATGTAGAAAGTTTTGCAAATATGTACTCGGAAAACGTGGAAAATTGTGCAAATTTGCATTCGGAAAACGTGGAAAATTTTGCAAATTGCTACTCGTAAAAACAGCCCTAGCTGAGCTAATCATGTAGAAGCATTAATTTTGGATCGCAACAACAAGACTACGTTGAATTTCCCTGACTTTTCCAGGTCTGGGGTCAACCTGAAAGAGTGTTTTCAGAAATAATAGCAGTTTATACTTTTTTATATAAAAAAAATAGTTGTCAACCCCTGTTAAAATAAGGTCAATCTACTTCCCTGACCGAGGACATTGTAAAAATTGACATGGGCCAATATGTCCACAGTTCCTCGAGCGGTTGGGTGAGTTGTAATGTCTCGACTTCGTAACAGGCCAATATTATCCACGATTGTTCAAAATCGACACGGGACAATTTTAAATTTTTTTAAAAAAATGACAAATTTGTGTTACAAAAATGTAGAAAAAAATTACTCCGAAAAGGTTGAGTTTGACAAATTTTGCCATCGGAAACTGTTGAAAATTTTGGCGAATTAGTGCTGGAAAAGGTTGGAAAAAATTTCGCAAATTTATCCACGGATAAAGGTTGAAAACTTCGTAAACACGTGCTCGGAAAAGGTTGAAAATGGTGCGAATTTGTTCTCTGAAATTGGTGAGAATTTCACGAATCTGTACTGGAAAAGTTTGAAATTTTTCAACGGCTCCTGAAATTAATTGCCACGTGGAAACATTAATTATTGATTGTGACAACATTAAGACGTTGAAATTTCCTTGACTTTTACAAAATAAAAATTCGTCTCTCCATCTTCAAGTGCTTGGTGTCATAAAATATTTTTTCAAAACAAGTCATTCTTCCTATTCGTTATTATCGGTTGCAATTTTCGGTTTCATCAATGCATATACTAGCTCACCGAGCAACTTTTTAATTTATTTTACGAACGTTCGTTGGGAGGGAAGGGAGGGGAGGATTGATCCCCGCAAGTTCGTATTAACCGAAGTCGACCATAATACGAATACGAAATTATTGACGAGCAGATGCATCAAAAAAACATCCCGGTATAATTCACGCGGGTTAAAAAGCCCGTCACGAATAATGTAACACTAAACGCTCGTTGAAAATATTTACCTTTTATTAAACGAATATCATTTTTATTCGGCACCCCCCCCCCCCCTCGAACGCACCTGTATTTGCTTTTCACAATCGCCGAATTAACGCTGGAGTGGCGATTATTAAAAAGACCTGGGGGGGGGGAAGGGACCGTGAAAAAAACCAACGAAATTCAATAATAATTTGTGCCTAGATTTTTCTTCAGCTGATTCTACAATTTAAAATTCAAATAAGGTGCAGGTTACAGTGGAAACCGCTTAATTCGATCACGTTGGTTCCGGCGATGAATGCCAAAAAAACACGCTAAACAATGACCCTATCCAAAATAATTCGCCATGGTTTCCACAGAAATGTCATTATCAACTTTCCTGACTTTTCCAGGTTCTAAAAAAATTTCCCCGACCAGTGACAATTTCAAAAATTGACATACTTCTGCAAAATCGACTCAGGAAAATTAACATATAAAATTTGTGTCAGAAAATGTAGAAAGCTTTGGCAAATTTTTACTCGCAGAAACGTAGGAAATTGTGCAAATTTGTTGTCGGAAAACGTGGAAAATTTTGCAAATTTGTCCTCGGAAATCGTCGAAAATTGTGTCCTCGGAAAACGTAAGAGATTTTGCGAATTTCTATTCGGAAAATGGGCTTTGAGCTAACCATGTAGAAGCATTAATTTTGGATGGAAACAACATGACTACGTTGAATTTCCCTGACTTTTTCAAAATAAGCCATTCTTCCCCGACTTCTCCAGACCTTTTCAAGTTCCCTGACTTTTTCAAGTTTTCCAGGTCTGGGGGTACCCTGTTACAAGTAGTGTTCGATGTCTGTTTGCGGGCCGAACGGCTGAAATTTAATTATCTAAAATACGCTGAAAATCCACGCGAGTCCAGCCACTGATGCATAAGATGCACGCATGCGCAGTTGTCCGTGCGGGTTTTGATCGAATAAAATGGCTGATCGGATTAAGCGGCTTCCCCTCTAATAATAAATAATAATACATGTACCTCGTACTCGATGTAAAATTATGATAACGATATTTTTCGAGTTTCTTCCCCCCCTTTCGACCGAAGCTTATCGACATGATAATTTAATATCGGAAGGCTCGAAACGAAAAGCTGCAGCTCAGCTATATTAAACAGGAACTAAATTTAACGAAATGCAAATATGTTATCGAAAGAGAGCGACATTGAATTTCCGTGATAAAATGAAACTAGGTTGGTGAAGTCGACACTTAGTTTAAAAAATAAAATTAAGAGTATTAGATTGAGGGAATAAGAGGACTCAGCTAGGTGAGCTTTACGATTAAATCGCACTTTGGCAGCAGGTTTACTTGGTTTAAAAAGTAGCGATAACCTTGATTGATTTTTTTATAAAACAACGGTATTGTCGATTCTGCTCGCGTGATTTCACCACTGTCAAAATAAGAATCCAATTTGAGTACCCCTACTGAAAAGATTTAATATATCAAAAAAATTTAAACTGACTCAAATTATGTAAATATTCTGGAGTTTATTGTGATACAAAATTAAAGAGGATTTATAAATATTCGTTTTTGTGATAAATTTATAAATATTCAATTTCGTGATAAAATTAATAAATATTCTGTTTTCTGATAAATTTATAAATACACTATATTGCAAAAAAATTACAAGTATTCCTTTTTTGGCCAATTTATAAATACTTTTCTTTTCATAAATATTTTGTGATACATTTTTAAATACTCATATTTTGTGACAAAATTTATAAATATTCTTTTTTTGTGTACATTTATAAATACTTTTTTTGTTTGTTTGTGATAAAGTACCACTTTTTCTGTACTATAAAATGCACGTAAATATACCTTCACGTATTTTTTTTCCCGATTTTTCCTACTCATAATATGGGAAGGTTGGTCGAAAACATCGAGCAAAATAAAATATCTATAGCTAAAAGTCGTGTTTTCCTGGTTGGAGGCTAAGAAAGAAAAGCTAATAGCCTCGGCTAAGCCACGCTCTTTGAAACGGCTATTAAGGTTAATTGTCATCGTAGCATTAACGGCGAGCGGAATAATTAATGCCTCGTTATTCGTAAGAAGAAGCAATATTGGATCGTTTAATTCAACGCGGAAACGCCCTTACGAAATAAAAAGGAGCTAGGAGGATTCAAATAGATGCAGTAGATCAATAACCAACTATCGAGCTTAGTTTCGCCATTTACACTTACTGGAACTGGATTTATTAACTTCGACACTCGTTTCGCTTTCGTCTTTCGTCCAATTTATTAACGAGTGAACTAGGAGAGAAAATCGGGGCTTTTCCGGGAATTACCAGCTAGTCGTTCATTCCGGAAGCTCAATTTTTCTAAGATACTTTGTAGGTCAACAATGAAAATTTCTTTTTTTTAATAGAGAGATCGATCGTCACACACGAGCCAACGTGTTGCTGAAATTCACGCAATTTTAGATTTGTTTTTTAACCAGTTGTGTGGATTTTAACAGGGTTCCTCCATAAATTTCATTTTCAACTTACCTGACTTTTCCAGGTTTTAAAAAATATTTTCCTGACCAATGACAACGTCAAAAATTGACATTTTGAAAAATTTACACTAATGACAATTTTGCATTCGGAAAATGTTGAAAATTTTTAACTATGAAAACGTGTGAAATTTTTATTCAATCTTGTACTCGGAAAATTTCCAATTTTGTCCTTAGAAACTGGCAAATTTTGCAAATTTGTACTAGGAAAATGTAAAAATGTTACCAAATTGGCCCTGACCACGTTGAATTTCCCTGACTTTTCCAGGATTTCCAGGTCTGGGGGAAACAATTAACGTCATCGATTATTTTAAAAAAAAAATTGTCCATTTTGTTCGGTGCATTTTTGGGAGCGAGTGTATGCCTCTCAAAAATTCGTTATTTGTTGGAACCACTCAACGTCCACTTCTCTCACCATCTCTCGCACTTTCAACGTCCATTTCTCGACTGACCAATCCACTCCTAGACCGAACGTTCGGAACTTAATCGCGTCGCGCATTTCCGCTCCTGAAATACCTTCAAAAGTTTAAAAGCGCCGCTGAGCCACTATCACCTTGGACTCCATCTTCGCGCACCTATTTTTTTTTGAAAAGTATCTTTTAACGTCGAAATATGTTCGGGTATGATGGAAGAATTTTTCCAACACATTTCATTAAAATCCATACAGCCGGTTTTTTTTATTAAATGATCGCGGAAACTTAATGACCTTCCTTCGTATCTGCAAATTGGAAATTACAATTAAAAGCGCGTCTCCATGCAATCCTCCGCCCAACCCTCCCCATTTTTCCGGGCTACTCGGACAGTAACTTTACGAATCGTATTTCGGTAGTCCAAATCACGCGCGCTCATATAGGTTTAAATTTTAACTCGAGGTTATCGCAGTTTTTAAACCGACTTCACCGCTTCCAAAAAAAAAAATCATCGAGTTCTGTACGAATACCCCTGTCTGAAAACTACGATAAACCTCCATACCAGTCGACCCTCTAAAGTCGTTAGCAAAACTAAATTGAATTTTACGCTAAATAACTCGTCGCGAATATTAAAGCACGGCCTAATTTTCACGAAAATCAATATCCCCCCTCCTCGACATCACAATAGCTTACGAAGGGGAGAACATTTTTCGGAGGACGGGGGGCGACAACGAAAAGCAAGCGATAGCAGACCTTGAAACAGTGGTCAGACTACGAAAATTGATCCTCCCCTCCGAATCAACAACGCCGGCCTGTGGAATGTCGGTTTCGATCTGAATTTCGCTATAAATAGCAACAACGACCACTTCGTTTCATCAGGTTCAAAAGACAAAAGAGAGAGAAGAGGAAGGGACAAATAAAAAAAAAACTTTTCCTCAACTGCTTCTAGGAACGAACATTCAGGGTAATCACCTTCAGGGTTCCCCCAGAAATTTCATTTTCAACTTCCCCGACTCTTCCAGGTTTTAAAAAATTTCCCCGACCAATGACGATGTCAAAAATAGACATATTTTGCAAAATCGACGCAGGAATTTTTTTTGCAAAATTTACAAATGACAATTTTGAAAACTAAAGCCGACCATACACGAGAAAAGTGATATCTGGAAACACGGCATGTTCAAAAAGTTCTGCTTTTTAGAATGTGAATTACGAGAAATGAAATGTTTTAATTTGTCAATTTTAAAAAACAAATGAAATTAATTACTTACAGTTTAAAATTTTCCTTTTTAAAAGCCATGGTTAGTAAAATGCTCACAAATATGCGCTTGACTTTTCGGACCGGCTTAACTTAGAAAAATTAATTTTTTTTAAACATTTGCGAAGACGTGGAGAAATTTCCAAATTTGTCCTCGGAAAACCTGAAGAATTTTCCAAAATTTGTACTCTGAAAATGTGGAAAATTTTGCAAATTTGTACTGTGAAATCATGGGAAATTTTCAATTTTGTCCTAGGAAAACTTGGAAAAAATTTCACTTTTACACTCGGACAACGTGGAAAATTTTTCACATTAATACTCGATAAACGTGGAAAATGGTGCAAATTTATACTCGGAAAACGCGAAATTTTTCCTAATTTGCACACGGAAAACGTGGGAAATTTGCAAATTTATACTCGGAAAATGGGCCCTGAGCTAACCACGTAGAAGCATCAATTTTAGATCGTGACATGACTACGTTGAATTTCCCTGACGTTTAAAATTAACCATGCTTCCATGACTTCTCCAGCCAATTTCAAGCTCCATGACTTTTCCAGGTTTGGACGTACCCTGTATTAAAAGGCAAATTTAAACTGGAATACTTTGAAAATGAATAGAAGCTTTGAAAATGTTTCAAAGCTCAGACTATTTGTATATACTGTAGGTTCGTGAATAGCTCGCCCGAGGGGGGGGGGGGATGTTATTTATATTGGGAGCTAGATGTACATGTAGATGTGCGTTATTTTGCAGAGATCGTCTTACAAAATGTATGCCTCGGTAAATAACTTAAAATCGCTTTACCAAATTTTCGTTGCGTGCCGAGGACGTTGGGGCAAAAATCTAGCGACAATTTGGTGAAAAATAGTCTGGGCTCGATCTCTCTCACAATATATATATATATATACTAGCGGAAAAACCCGGCTTCGCCCGGGGTTAAATTAAGGTAGAAGAATGTATAAATTGGAAAATTTTCGAGT
>JAQGAO010008010.1:0-10749 GCA_034697705.1 Ommatoiulus sabulosus | reverse complement strand
AAGGTCATTGCGTTACCATCTTCTAAACCGTAATAGTTAGAGCAAAACGTTCAATTAGAAAGTTGTACGGCATAGCAGCCGTGCAATGCAGGAATGCTCGTACTAGAATATTCGGGGGCAGGGACAATGCACAGATTAAGCATTGAAACTGGGTGAATTACGAAATTGCAACATTTCTAATTACATTCATGTAAAGCACATGTTATGGGGTCAAGGTATTGCACTAATCAGTTTTTCTCCATTCGTTATTCACTCAGTTTCAATGCTTAATCTGTGAATTGGCCCTGCCCCTAAACTTGTAGTACGAGAATTCCTGCATTGCACTGCTGCCGCGCAGGTTAGCAAACATGCGAGAAACTAAAATGTTTTTTGGAAAGCGAATACTGATAATGGGATTTCGAAAATGCACCCATTAAAATAACTTCACGATGTCCTACAACTTTCTAATTGAACATTTTGCTCTAACTATTACGGTTTAGAAGATCGCACGCTATGACCTTGAATTCACATAAGCTCATTTGAAAGCACCCACCTATCTTACCATAATACCACAAACTCAGATTTTTACCCCTAACACAATCAAAATAACAACATGGAACTGGTTATAAAACTCATCCTGTATTCGACTTGTTTGCATATAGAGTCTTCATAATCCAAGGTTTGGCTGAACAGAATTACTGTGCTTTCTATAATTCAACTAGCCCCACTGACATAACGTTTTAGTAGCCTCTCAATCCACTACTGCTGTTTAAAAGTACAGATGTCCACGTATTTTAAAATTAATTCCTAGTGCAAATTACCTGATAATTAAAAAATGTAAGTTAAAAACTAGAGGAGTACATTATTTTATATTTCATAGAAAAATGCACTAACTGACACGGGGTCATTGATTCTCAAAAACTGCAAAAGTGTACAAATATTATAATTTTTAATACAATAATGTACAAAAATTAGAATTTATAACACACCAAGGTATAAATAGGCATCATTAGTGTAGAAGTGAAGTTAAAGGGAAGGCCACATCATATGCTCGTAATTAAACCAGCAAGCAAGATGCTGGTCCAAAGGGAGAATGCTTTTTGTCTACATGAACATACTATTTACAATATGAAAAAGAAAATGCACGAAATGTTAAAAAATGCATTTTATAAATAAGCATATGTCCATTATTAAATCAAACTTTCATGATATGAAAACAGATCATTCCATTCTCGTCCAATGGAAAAAACAAGGCATTTGCTCATTTACATAGTTATTATTTAATCTAAAAGTCTACCCCATATTTTCAGGATTATTTCCAAATTTAACACAAAAAGGTCTCACCTTTCGTTGATTTTCTTAGCATTTATCATGAGGTAATTCCTAGGGTAGTTAGAACCTCTTTTTCCTGCTGACTGAAGTAACCCTCAAACATGGCATAGTACGGCTGTTGGACGAGTGATTGGAAAAACTGTCCGAGGTAGTTGCGTAAATCAACCGAGTTTAACGGGTCAGCCAGCATGTCTGCATCTTCATCTTCCATATCTCCTTCATCATAAAGACCTGAAATAGAGCCAACTTGACTTTTAGTAGGCATTTCGCTAATAAATTAAAGGCAGAACATCGGCTAAAAATCCCAACCTGCATAATCACTCGCAGATGTAAAATTAGAAGCAGCGACATTTAAGTCGATAGCTGAACTTTCATCTACTAAACTGTCCTGATCCAGATTTTCGTCATTATCCTCAGCATCTTCCCTTCCACCCCAATCATCATCCTGCTTACAAAAAAGTATCATACCCATGTATCTAGTTCATTGAAAAACGCAAATGCAGTAATCAAAAATGAATATGGCAATACTACATACATCTTCGTCATCCTTGTCATCTTTCTCAGCAATCATCGATAACTCAACAACGTTTGACAATTCGTTAATAATTAGTTTGCATATTTTGACAAGCAGAGGAATTACCGTCCATTCATCGGGCCCTTTAAAACAAGATAATTAGATTGCACGATTCCTTCATCTACAGTAGCAGATAAAGTAAAAAGTCATCGTTTTCCATGCATCAAAAAGGCAAGGAAAAAAATAGTATTGTTATTCAACAATTCTTCAATTAGCATATCAAAGCCATTCACACTTTCGTTTGTTTACATAATTAAAAGAATCATAGGATTTTGGCTTCAATGGAAATTCTAGACTACTTATGCTAGCTAATGGTAGAAAATATACAGACCGAGACACAGCATATTTTCGAAATGGCTAGCAAATTTTTCCATTTCTAGAAATTAATCCAGTCAAATACTGGTTTTGCAATCAACTATAACATAAGAAAATATCTTACTGTTTTTTGCCTGTGACCGTGTCTTGACCCTGTCACTCGACGTGATGACAAGATCTCCTTTGATTTGAATTTTTCCTAATCTAGGATCTTCTGTTGTAATACCATGTTGCAAAAGCTTGCATAGAGCTAAGGTACTAAAATATAAAAATGTTAAAAGTGCTATCAAACTGTTAACTATTAAATATTTATTTCAGTTGACCTAATTTTTTACCTGATTTTTCTCTCATAACAGCCATAAAATAAATGCTGTTTGGAGCACCATTCAACCAATACAAATTCTAAGGCTGGCTTGCCAGTGGGTCCTGGGACACCAGATAAAAATTCCAGAACTGCCTCCATCTGGTTATTAAATAGATGAGCAAAGACCATTACCAGACTCTAGAACAAAAGGATCATTAGAAATAAAATATCGTTGTTTATCCTTGTCAGCATCTAATGTGAATTTTGTATTTTATCTGAAAATACCTGAATAACAGCTAGAGACTCAGCTTGTTGCATTTTGCTAAGGACAGCTTTGAGAAGCAAGTCAAGGTTCTCGCCCAATAATGTTCCAGCTTTCATAGCAAGAGTGGATACCAGACGCCCAACAAAGGTGGCCGTAAATTCTGATGCCCGAGGATCAAGAAGTCGAGCAGCAACTTGCACTGCATACCACAATCCATCTCGACCTTGATCATCGTGCCATTGGGCCACTTGCGGCAAATCTATTGCAGCATACGAACGAAGACACTCGCCCCCATTCTGCATAGTGGAATTATCATCTGTCCGTAGAGTGCACTGCACTACGGCAGGAAAGGCTTGCTCCACCAATGCTCTAGATAGTGGTGTCCCAGAAGCCCTGACAATAGTTTGAAGAATGTCTAGCGAAACCTAAAATTGAAGAAGCTAGTTTAAAAAGTTATACACAATAAATCTAATTGTCCTTCGCAGAAATTTAAATTTGAGTTTAATTTAAAAATGACAAGGTTTTTGTCATATTCCCCAGAACTCAGTCTGTCTTTCTAATCTCATGAATCTATAACACGAATAATTGAGTAAATCATGCCTAAAACTAAAACTAATTGATATTCATTTGTTAGACCAATAAAACATGACTATTAAGAGCACACCAATTTAAACCTATCAAATCAGACCCCATTTGAAAGTTAGATTGAAAGTACTGAAAAAGAGTAATGCTACTAACTGCTTGAAGTCCACCTGGAATTTTATCAACAGGAGCATTTAAAATGCTAATTAAAGTTGGAAGAACACGCTGTTCAACAGCCGGGCGGCATAAAGAGTTCCGCACCAACTCTTTTAGTACATCTTGAACCTGGGCAATGATAACTGGATCTTAAATAATAAATTAAACAAAATTAATCATGCGTCTGAAATTGTCACTAAAGTCATGTAGCACACAGCAGAAAAATTTATCGCATATGTGCTGCAAAACTTACCACTGTTATATTTCAAAAATATAGCCAATGCTAATGGTGTCACCCTATGTTCACAAGCTGATGTAAAGCTTTCATTTACCTGGAATTACAAAGAAATGGTTGACATGCTACATGCTAAGAAATTGACATTATAAAATGATTAATGTGAGATACTCACAGAAAGTACGACACTTAGGGTTTCCAAAACCAAAGATAGCACATCAGCCGCAAATCTTGTGGCCAATGAAATTAGCCCTTCCAATATGGGCTCCAAGTATGGTGTCAGATGCTCCGACTTCCCTGATGATTTAAGATGATCAAAAAACCTACAATTGAAATATATTTTTCTAATGCAAACTTTTCACAACAATCCCAATTATGATGTTATTGTGTTTTAGAGCATTTACTTACCCCCATAATGCACGCACAGCTGATATTTTAACCACTGGAGAATTTGGATCTTGTAAACTACTGACTGCTACTTGAAGAAACCTAAGTTGAATTTTAAGGTTTCTATAAGACATATGCCAAGTACAACATGAACCAAAAATTTAAAAATGTACAATGAGGAAATTCTACACATATCACGATACTTTGATAATAAAATCAATTTATCAACATCATTATTAAAAAAAATCATAGGTTATTGCATTGTGGATGCATTACTTCCTACTTAAAAAAATCAATTTTTCTTATTACCTTTGCAGAAGTTCAAGGCTCATATATGTAGGATAACAACTGGCAATCCACATGCAACGCCCAGTAAGAAATGGAAAAGCTTGAAATTGAAGGAGAATAAATTGAAAACTCAGCAAATATACCAATTTAGAAGAATCTGATAAAATCTTACTTGAGACAGAAAGTTGAACAAGAACAATGTTCTGCAAAAATCCTGGCAAATCAAAATTCAATTTTCCACTTTGAAGCTTAGTGATGATTAGCTCTTTAGTGGTGCCTATTGCAAGCATGCATGATTCATATATCTTCCACCTAAAAGGCAATAAACAAAATCCAAATATAAAAATAAAACACATGAAAAAATACTCAAAAAGCAATTATAATTCTACCAATGTGGGCTTCCTGAAAGTCTTGCTAAATCTGCTTCTTGGATATGTTTTGTAACTGCGGAGACCAGTCCTGTAGCACATTCGTTGCCAAACTCTTCAGACAGAGCCTAAAATAGAAATTTGCATCATTTAATCAATCATATAGGCAGCTACAGTAATTTACAGTTTGGCATTTTAGAATAATTACATGTATCAGATAACCCTACGTTTTCAGTCAAAACTAAAGTAGATTTCATATATCAATGAACAAGCCAAGTTATGACGTTATGGCATTTAGGATATTGTTTTAGGATGATACCTCTACAAGAGCATTAAATTGCCTAGGAACAAAATTACGCTTGGGTTTATTTGAAGTAATTACAGTATCTGATGGTTAGTAAGACCATGATGACAAAATAAGGCAATAAAAATGGAGGGAACAAATAAACAAGTGTAACAAATGACAGGTAACACTACGATATACACTTACCAGCAAGACATCCTGCGCTGAAATACGAACAGAATAAGAGAATGTTTCATCATCTTCATCCTCTACAAATCTATCAGGACTCTCTATCCACATTCTAGTCTGTTCTTCAGTAATTTGCATATACAGAACAATGTAGTATATCAGATCATCCATCCCTTTTCGAACTGTAGTACGGAATTTTGGTGCTTCAACCAGGCCGTGGACCAATTCAAATATACCGAATACGAGATTTTCAAACCCTAACACTTCACCTGTAAGCAACAAATTGGCAAAAGGTTGTTACAGCTTAACAAACATATATTTTCATGATAAAGTACATTTTACTTGCCATCAGAATCCACAACTTCATTTTCCTCTTCAGAATCATTCACACATGATCTCACATAACTTTTTTTTAAAATTAAGAACAAATTACATGATTTGGAATGAAAATTGACAGCACAAACATTTCTGCGAAGGATACACTGAGGCACTTTCTGTAAGGGTATTCCAAACTGGGGTTAAAATCTGCGGCAGCCAAGAGGCCATGCGATGAGGAAAATGACGAACAAGAACTGTAAGAGTCTAAAGCAAGTTGCAAACAAAAGTTAATTAGGCCTACTAGTCAAAAATAAGAGGGAATGCGAACATACAAAAGTAAAATCATGTACATTGTGCAATTAGTAACACACCTGCATTGATTTATTTACATAAAATGCACTGTACCTTGAGTGCCTCCATTTTTAATCCACTGTCAGTCGTAGTAGGGTTTTTGTCCTGCAACGACTGCACAAGAGCTTCTGTGAACAGCAAAAGAAATGGAAACAGCAACGTTTTTGCTATTTCTTTATTATATTCAGCCATATTTGCAATCATCGTAGTGCAAGTGCAAAAGATTTCTACAGCCCTGCGTCGAGTGTTCAAGTCATATTTCTAATGAAACAAATGTTATATACATGTAATAATTCAAAGCCACAAGGTATATTTAAAAAAAACCAGAATGAAATAGACTTAATTGGAAAACAAACCTCTGGCGCAACAAATATCCTGTACATTTCGGGAAATATGACTGGTGCCACAGCTGGCATTTGTGTATCTGTTACCTCTCGACATAATTCTGGATTGTGCAATTCCAATCAACATTGCATAGTTGACAATATGTAATTAGACAATTTCAATCTACAAAATAAATAAAACGTGCAAAGGAATAAGTTTTACCTGTTAAAGCCCGCATGGCTCCATGTACTGCATTACAATCACCAGTTTTCAGAGATTCCATTAATATGTCAAATAATTGGGGCCATTGTTCTGGCCAATCCCAATGAGCGATTGCTGAAATTGCATAGGCTACAGATGATCGTACTTTGCTTATGCTTTCCTTCAACCCCATTGGAAGCATCTGCCGAACTGCAGCTTTAACCTAGGATTGTAAAGATATAAAAATAGTGCTTTTTTGAAGCTTGGGGAAATTTCTTCACACGTTCTCAAAGTGAAGTTAAGAATTCTTGAGAGATGTGTTAAAAAATAGAAATGGTTTTGATTTCTCGTATGCTGTACATTCATAACAACTGAAAATTTAAGATGGTGGCAATTACCATAACTTAATAAACAAAATTAAATTCTCGATATTTTTTATAAGCTTGAATGAACAGAGAAACCACAAATTTCATTTCATTTTGTCCGCATCAAAAGTTTTTGAGTAATTTCATAAACAATAGAAAATTAATTGGTCAAGCTGCAGTATTTGTATGAATGTGTTCAAAATTATTTTCAATTTTTCTCTTTTTATAGAGTAGCCTATGCCTATATATTATAAATGTTGTTTCTAAAAAAATATCATTTACTTATTTGTGATTATTAAGAGAATGACTAAAAAGAATTTTCAGAGTAAAAAGTGTCAGATAATGAAAAGGCAGAATACAACGAGTAACTTACAGGTTCACTGACTTCAGGAGGATAAAATTTCTTGGAGAAACTCGACCAATGGCATTCTACATATTGCTTCAAAAGGACAGATGCTAACTGTCTTATTTCTAAAGGACCGTTTGGATCAAGCGTCAACTCTGCTAAGTGAATGCCAAATTCTGAAAGACGTGAAATGTTTCTGGTTAGCATTAAACAGGTTATATCAAACCTATAGAATTTAATGCAAATCAAGGGACGAAATCTTTTTTTTATCCAAAGAGTGGTATAGTATTAAAAAGCAGAAATGGAATGTTAATTCAACAGGGTCCACTCATCAAGTGACCATGTTATAATACCCTTTTGTGTGAAAGGATTCAGTCGAACTTCGTTAAGATGAAACACCAAGGGACTTCCAAAATTTGTCGGTACAAACGTTAGTTCGAATTATTAGAAATCAGAAAAACACGATTTCAACAATAAGAACTATATGTAAATGTTTAACTCCATACCTTACAGCCGGCAAATAAATACCATATGGTTGGGGAATCGAGCCCATTTTAGGTGGATGCCCCTACAGCGATCGACTTTAGACATCATCATTAAATTAAACTTCCAATAAATTTGAACTTACTAGGAAGGTTATTCCATCGTTGAACTGCATGCAAAAAGGAACAAAAACAAGCTTCCTTTTTGGTGTGGAGCTCGGTCAAGGATTTTGAGTGGTGCCTACTTTAAGCCATGGGAATTACAATTAGGAAGATTAATTAAAACTTTTAAATAAATTTATTTTCTGTCTGGTCCTACCAAGAAGTCTTGGGCTCGCTTGAGCTAACAGTTAGTTAAAATAGTCCAACAGACTAGTTCATAATGAAAGGCAAACTATATATAGGCCAATGAAGGCTTCTTGATTATAATACAGGTAAAGAATAACGTAAAATGAGCTTATCTTTATAATATACTGGAATGCGTTGATATCTTAGTTTGCCATTTTTGACAGATTAGGTGTCCAGAACAATATGATATTAAATTTCTCTAAAGATTTTCCATGTCCAGAATGCCAATGCAAAACACAGGTATATTAAAATAACGTTATTTTAGAAACTCTGGGATAGTAGCCTAGCTGCATGAATTTTTCAAATATCTTTCGTTTATTTCATTTGAAACAATAGCACATAAACTATACGAGGTTTGTAATTAAACCTACGTTTTACCCGCTACAATGCGCAGTGCATTTAAAAACAAACTATGCTAGACCTTGTATGGCAACCTTGTAGCAATAGGACCAAGGAATCTTAACCTCGGAAATATCATCTAGTGCCTCGGACCGCGTAATAGAATGTTAAAACATGTTATAAATTCAACTCTTGTAATCGACAAACTTTAATTATGGCTCGTACTTTTTAATTACATTTAAACCTGGATTGGAAGTTGACAAATAACTGTCCAAAACATGGTCGGGCTGGATTAGGCTTACATGTGTGTCACATACTACATACATGTACGTTCCAAAGGTGTTTTCTCACCTTCAGTCACTTCAAGAGCTTTAATTTGTTCTTCTGCCGTCGTTCTAACATCTTGCATCGGTGATAAAATAGCTGTCAATGTCTCATAAAGAGCTTCTCTCAAAGACCGACTCAAGTTTTCGTTGACCGCCATAGCCATGATGACACGAAAAGCACCGCACGCCTTTCGTGCACGGACAAAAGAAGTTTGGCGCCTTGCCAAGTAACATCACGTGGGATATCGAGAGTATTTCCACATTATGCTGTGGGATTTCAAACCAGACCATTGCATCACAATTTCTTGAATTTGTTTAAAAATTGACTCGATCATGACGGGCAATCAAGCTTTTACAAAACTCACCAAATTCTATGGCGGGCTCATTTAAAAACTAAATGCTAAACTATACTAAATTTTTACCATTGCATCCAGCAATGGTAAAAATTAAAAAAAAAATGTTAGATTATTAGATGTTCATCTAAGGTTCAAAATTCCATTCTCTATCTCCGTGATATTAAAATTAATAATAGGAATATGGAAAATGTAAGTGGTTTTCTAATGATACTGTTGATACACTAATATTGTGGATCGATCAGAATCACGGTGGCAACAAATTTTTCATTTTTAATTTCCCTGACTAAAATCCAAAATTCCCTGATCAAAAATTAATTGTTAATTAAAATCAATTTTTTGTCCTAATGAAAAATAAAATAACAATTCCAATGAGAAGTTTGGCAAAACACTAGATTTTGTTACAAGTCTAGCTGGGGAATTCTATGGTGGACTGGAGAGGATTGGGGATGGAGCAGCTAACAGACTGAGTGCAGAGATAGCATTTTGCTTTTATTTGGGAAAATTTCCCTGACATTTCTATGACTTCCCTGACCTGTGGCCACCCTGAGAATGCACTGTGCAGAATGTCACAGAGAAAATGTAAAAAATTGAATTACTCGTCTTTGAAGGAAATAATGCTGGACAAAGCCATAACACCAATTTGAGCAGCAGTTTCTGCATTTTTGATTGCAAATATTTAATTGAAAAGCAACTTACCTTTAATTACTACCATGGCCGTGGTTAAGTCATTACTATTGCAATCCTAACTTCAAATTTTTAAAGAAAAGTGGAAGAGAATTCAGTTTATTTGCAGAACCTACTGTATTAATTCTCAAGGATGCGACCACAGAAATCTTGCGATCATCGGAATTCATCACATATACTGTACATTTAGAAAAAAATTCCACAAAATACTCGATGTAAAGACTGAATTTACTGATATTTTCCAATGCATAGTTATAAAATCATTATAAAGTGCCAACTCCATCATGTTTCCCAAGTTCATAATGTTTATAAATTTACAGTAGCACTATACACATGACATGGTTTATGTGCATATTTCTACAAAATTTTACTGTTAAATACACAAAGCCAACTTAATGTATTTCTTTACGCTTCTGAATGCATGACAAATGCAACAAATGTTAGATGTTTCAATCAAGATCAACAGCCCCCAAATCTATAAATATGTATATATAGATGTGTGCGAGTTAATCAATGACAAACAATTTGCACAGAAACGTATAGATAAAACAAATGTCATATAAAAAAATCAATGCATGTAAGCAATGATAGCACCGTATTTATGACATTTATCTGTTTTTCACTTGTCCTTCCTGTGCTTTCGCTTCTTCTGCGTGCCTTGTTTTCTGACAATGCACCGTGAACAAAACCAATTTTCATCTTCTTTGGGTGGTACCACAATCCCGACACAAACCCTACAAAACAAAAATTATACTAATCAGCTTTTCGGCGGTGATTAATCCATTAATAACTGTCAACAAGTGTCAAGTAGATTATTTAATAGTTGAGAATTATTTAACTGTTCTCGTGATAAGGTAGAATAGAAGGGGGGGAAAGATAAGAGAAGGAAAGGAGCAAGGCTAGTAGGTCTACTTGAATATGATAGTAAAATAATATAACATTTAACAGGGTGGCAAACGATTTCAAAGATTTAACATTTAGGACTTTTTAGGACTTTTTTAGAATAAATATTAGGACTTTTTAGGACTATTCGCAATTATGATAACTCAAAA
>JAQGAO010008009.1:0-10751 GCA_034697705.1 Ommatoiulus sabulosus | reverse complement strand
CCAGCCGGAATTGACGAGAACTTTCATGAAGAAGTTAGGGTAAGAATGAGGTTAGCATATGATGATGCTGCAGAACAGTTGGAAAAACATTTCGAGAAAGCTAAGAAACAATATGACAAAGGAACAAAATTGCCAGAATTTAAACCAGGAGATCATGTATACTTGAAAGTAGGTCAGACTAAACCAGGTGTAGGAAAGAAATTAGCTAAACGCTGGGAAGGACCTTACTTAGTGACGAGACAAACAGGACCAGTAAACTATGAGATTCGATTAAGAAAAGGAGTCCTGAAACGAGTATACGCAGGTAGACTTAAAGGAGGAAAAATCAGAAAAGACTTTCCTACATTTAATGTCAACCCTGAAGAAACTAGAAAATCTAGTTGCGATACCCAAGCAGACAAGGCAGTAGATGACAAAGGTAATCACGAAAATGACCCTAAGCCATCTACTAGCACTCAACCTGATATACAGGCTGCTCAGGGAGATAAGCCAATTGGTGCCAGAAAAAGAGCAATTAATGTTGAGCATGAGAAACCATCAGAAAAACCTAGGCACCGGTATGGATTGAGAAATCAGGCCAAGAAGGTCAAATGGTCTGACGAATGGGAAGTAGACTCCCCAGTAGCTAGGATAAGTCAGGAAAGTCAGAATAAACTATGTGTTAAGGAAAATAAAACGCTTAGTGCTGTTGAAGACAAGGCACAAGAAATTGAAGTAATCTTAAGTTCTGGATGGGACGGGAGCCATGATGAACCATGGCCCGAGACAAGTGAAACTACAGAACCCGCAGGACAGTATGCAGGACCAGTTGAGAAACTAATAGAGCAATTGCGAGGCTTTACGTTAACTCCACATGAAGTTAACTTAATTAAGGATTATGCAGGTACTTGTGCTGCATATAACAGGGAATATTAGGAGAAACAAGAGTAAATAGAAGCCTAGGTCCGCATATTAATCATGTATAGTGTACGCCGAAATATGTACTCTTAAAAACTTAAATGTTTTCAGGAGAAACCCTGTGACATAAATCAAGTATAGCTTGAAAGAGGGAGAATTTCGATTACCCCCTCAAAACTGTGTAAAAAGTGTATAACCTCTGTAAGTTTTAGTTCTCAATTTCAGATCAAGTGGTAGATGTTCTTGTGCATCGCCATCTTGCTGTCGATGACGACTGGCAGTGGAAAGGCTGAACAAGGATATAGGGGAGGAGTATCCTTTGCACAAAGAGGAGACTTCTTGCTCTCCAATGCCAAGTGGACTTTAGCTTTCAATGTACCTACTCATCAATTCCAGGAGCATATTTAGGAAATTTTAAAAGCTATTCATAAATTAAGAGAAACCAGTTTAGTTTTGAATAACGTAAACCTTTGCAAACGGACAGGCGTGCAGGATCAATGTATGATAATTCCAATTAACATGGAAATGAATAGGCTGAAGAATGCTGCAAATCAATTATGAAAGGATATTTATTCCTATGAGTGGATGACGGAAACACCTCCACCCATGGCGAGCAAAAACCCCGTGCGAAGGGATGTAATCGGAGTGACCGAAACAGAATCAGGTGAAATAGAGATAGATTCAGGAGAACTTTTGGAAAGGAATAGGAGGCTTGTAGCTGATGGAGTTGGGATAGTATTAATATTTTTATTTGGAGTAGCTGATTCAGAACATGTGGCCCAAATGAACAATGATAAAGGAAAAACAACTCGAAAAGTAAACGAGGCCCTTTATCTAATACGTCATCATGCCATATATCTAAATCATACAATAATTGCAGTAGCCGAAACTCAGAGAGCAGTTAAAAGATTAGAAGATTCACTATCAAAAGACTCACGAAGAACGCAAAACGGACTTATATTAATGCATGCATTACATCTAATTGAATTAACGTACGAAGACCTTAATCAAGAATGGATAAAATTTAGGGAAGCAATACATGACTTGGGATTGTGGAAAGCTAAGCAGATACTTGGTGGGATTAGAACAGTTCGCAAAGATTTTGACCGATGTGAGAGACCACTTACCGGAAGAAATGAGTCTGTTAAGTCAACTTCCGACACCGTTCATGATGCTTATGAATGGGTGATGGTCATACCAACCCTTAATGATGGATATCTTAGAATATTTTTTGGAAATTCCTCTAAAAACAGATCAGAATTACTTTATGTACCATATTTTTATAGTACCAGAAATGATTCCAAATTCGACCATGGCAATGATAATTGAACCCGAAAATCCCATGATTGCCATGATTCCCGACAGGTCATCTCCCATGTTACTAACCGAGTTGGATCTGAGTGAATGCACATCTGGAACACCTAGGTTCTGTGACTTAACCAACCTTGCTTTAAAGAAATCTTGTGCTATGAGTTTACTAACAGGTATCCAAGAGGAAGTACTAACATCTTGCCCTCGTAGACTCATCCCACACCCCAAGCCAGTTGCTACCGACTGGATAATAAGGGAAACTGGTTGTACAGTGAAGAGTAGAGGAAAGAGAAGAGTAGGGAACCCGGAAGTAGTACCCGGAAGAGTAGGGACCAGTCAGCATGCGACTATGGAGGGCCAAGGTATCATACAAATACCACATGCATGTACAGGCTATGCACCGAGGCGTAGTCACTCGTTTAGGCATTTTGAACAAACTTGATCTTCTGAGTAATCTGAATGTAACCCAAATCACAAATGCTGTGCGAAAAGCTGAAGATAATAACTTACGTTTGAAGACGACACCTTTCAGCCCTCAGATACATCATCCTTCAATCTAGGATCTAGATGCATTAGAGTTTGATAATGAACCCGAACCTTGGCATAGTGATCAAAAAGTACATACAAGTCTTATGTTCCTAATAGTAACATTATGTTTAATAATCTTAGCAGTATTTTGTATAAAACGTACACATTGTATTAAAAAACTTAAGAGATATTTCAAAAGCAAAGGCGAGCATGAAACCAGAAATTTAGAGCATCGGCTAACTGATACATTCTCGTCTCGTGATTTTGAAGATGTTGTTGAAGGACGGGCTGAAGCTAGTCCATATGCAGTCACAGATTTACTGGCGACTCGTGCAATATTGTCCAATATTTTATCAAATCCCATGTATGCCAATCAAGCTGTAATGTACGAAAATCGCGATGTGGTTGATACTGATTCACCTGTAACAGTTGTAACGTATGCGAGTATAAAGACAGATACCCCGGAAGGACCTGGAACATCCGCAGCCGAGAAAGATGTTGCCGCCGCTGCCCAGAGTGTCGGCTCATTGTCCAATGAACCCTGTGACGGTTACAAAAGGCCAATTGCTCGAGACCGGAAGCTAAAGAAAGCAAAGATATTCAAGAAACTGGACTTCATACCAGAGGAAATCGAACTTGACAAACGAGGACAACCCCAAACCAAAACACCACCTGAGATGAGAAGAGCTTACCTGTAGATGGATTTTTACCCAAACGTGCAAATGCTAGCATTATTTTCCATTTATTCTAATCATGCTAATATTTACCTAAACATTACCCTTTTCAAGTGTTTATTACTAATACTTGCATAATTCTTATTCATACATAACCATATTCTATTATCAAAATACCATTATGCCCCATGTTTATTCTTAGATAGGAAACCAAAGCAATTCGTCTCATCTCAATTATGATTGTTGTTGTAAAGTATGGCTCAGTTTAGCGCATACTTTACTTTAAAAGAGGGAGTCATGTGATGATCCGAGCTCATACAATCTGCATACACTGAGAAACATCCCCATGGTAAAGATAAAATGAGAATAAACTTACCCGAGCCGGGGATAAAATCAATATGTCAAAAGCGTCGATGAACGTTGAACGCGCACGAAAACAAAAATAAACACGAAAACGAACGAAGCAGCAAAAAGCGAGCAAAGGCCTGATGATGAGGAAGAAAATCAATAACATCATGGCTTCGGCAGCCATGCCGAAAACGAACAATGAACGAAGCAGCAAAGCCGCGAAGCGTGGCAGCAAAAGCGCGTATATAAAGACAATTAGAAAATCAATAATTCAAGCGAAAGCGGGCGCTAGGAGCCACCTAGCGCTCGCAGGTGGAGGACTGGACCTACCAGGGCCAGTCCCCCGCAGCACCTTCAAGGTGAGACATTGCGGTTAGGTGATGCCTCTTCAGGAAGGCCCGGAAGATGACGGTAACGGCTTCGGGCCCCAAGACGAAACCCAGAGGTGTAAACTGCTCCTGCAGTTCCACCTGGAAGGCCACACAAAGATCGTGGGGCACGGCGTCAGTTGCCCAATCAACCCTCATCATCACCGAAGGAACCAACTGGTTCCAGAAGAAAGGTTTGTTCTCAAAAGTGCACATTTTCAGGCACTCGGCAGGGTCTGGAAGCTCTTCTTGAGGCCCTTCTTCCTCATCACTGAGAAGATCACTATCTTCCGACTGCACCTCTTCTTCTTCCTCCTCCGGGACAATGATGAGAACACCCTTCATTTTAGCCACTTATTCTTCTTGCAGTGGTGGACTCATTCTATCGTATTCACGATAGCGCGTAGAAAACAGTTTATGGTCGCCATTTTGAAGAAATTACTTTTTAAAGAACTGTTAGTCACGTGGAACAATGTTGTGGTTTCGGAGTGGATCCGATTGGATTAATGAAGTTGCCATAAATTAAAACAAACGTGTCAACAACCATCAGACACCCCTACGCAGATAGCCAGACTATCGACCGAGTGCCAGAAGGAGACCCTAGCGCTAATTACTGAGGGGATGAACAGCCTTAAAAACCGCATAATTTAAAGATATTGATTGATCCAAATCGTGTTAAATCACCAGAATAGCGCAGGATTGTAAAACAGACATCAGAGAATCTACTGGAAGTTAAATGGACACCTAACAGACTGAAACCTGCTAGGATGATGAGCAGAAAGAATAAGGGATTTCCACCCACTCTAAACCAGAATTTATGGCAGCAGCAAGAGCTTGGAAGGCCAGAAGGAGGTGCTTAAAAAGCTGCATTGCAGGTGCAGATAATGAGATGCAGAGCAAAACCGTATAAAAGGAGACCAAAATTCTGACCCAACAGTCTGTGGGAAGACAGAGAAGCTAGAAGCCAGGTGACTCCATGCCGGATCTCTAACCAGGACAAAGAGATGAACCCTGATTGTGGACCCAGAGGATCTGCAGTGGTATGAATAACTTCATTTTCAATTTGAGATAGGATTGTTTTGGATTCTAGTTAGGATTGCATGTATTTTCACTTTTAGCTATTAGAGATAGGATTATTTTGGATGAGGCCCTTATGTGTGCATGCCATTTTGATTGAACTAAGTTGATCGTATCCGTGTATTTCCAAATATTCTTGCATCATTAAAACAAGTATTGTAACTTGCCAACATTTGGTTTATGTCAGTTAATCTGCATGAATTTCCAGATTAATAGGGATTTCTAGAAACAGTAATCCATTACATCTCCGGGAATCTTTTCGCTACCATAGCCCCTTTTTGAATCCCGACATTTGCACTACCTTTGCGTAGGTGAACTAGAACACTGCTAAATTACGTACAGGTGGGTAACAGCTAACATTGTTGACATAATTGTTTTTCAACATTTTCACTGGTAAACTTGTGAAAAATCTTAAAAAATTTAATACAGTAAAACTGGAAAAGTGACAACCTGTTTATGTTGAGCCCTTTGTAGTGTATTGCTTTTTCTATTGTACATTTCTTGCATAAAAGTTCTCCGTATAGTGACCAGTGACCACTTGTATATTGTGTATAGTGACAATTGTGTGTTGTCTTTTTTTGCAATTTTTACATTGCCAATGTACAAGCGTACCTTATAAAGTGACCAGATAACAGATGAGTCACATTACATCTTTCTTTAACCCATGGACATGATAATTCTGTTTTTTTGGTTTTGTGTTTTTTTACTAAATGTACATTTATTACAGTATACATGTATAAGTACAGTGTAGATGTTCATTATTTTATTGTAATTCAGGCTTTCTTTGTATAGTGAGCACCTGTGTTTAGTGACCAACATAACAATTTTTGTGATAGTCACTCGAACCGGTTTTACTGTATTGCGAACATTTTGCAAAAATTATCAATGAAAATGCTAATTTGAAAACTAACTAAATTATCATGAAATAGATTGTACGAGTCACAAATAAAATAATACATCATTGTAAGATTCTATAGATCTGAAAGTCAACGTTTAATATACAAATGTATAGTAATTTTAAGTTTGTAATAATTCGTTTTAAAGAATGTTTATTTGTTTTCCAGATGCATACCTGTGAACTGCTAATATTGAAGGCAGCAATAAATATTTCATTTTAGTAATAATTTCGGTAATGGAATACTTGTTCATATCAGACAATGAATCAAATAATAAAATGTTACGTGACATAACTCCACTCGTTTATTATTAATTTTTTCATTATATTAACATAATTAATTTGCCATGACAGTATTATAGAACTCATGACAGAGAATAGGTAATACCAGTGTGGTCACTCCACGTTTTGTTCAATGTCAAACTTGTGCAGCGACATTGAAAAAAATTCCCCCTATTTAAAATTAGGGTAATCCAGATAATTCATAAGATGCAAAAAAAACTAAAAACAAATTTTTTATAATTATAGCTTCAAAACACCCTTACGCTTTCTAAATTTAGGTAGTTTATAAAACAACATTATGTTTAAAAAATTAAAATGCATGTTAGAAAAATGGTTTTGTTTATTTTTTTAAGTAAAAACAATTACAGTAGTGGAACCAGATGATCCAATCAACTGTCATTAAATATAGATAATTACTTCAATCGTAATCCCGTTTAGATTACGAAATGATGAAAACTATTTTTTTAAATAGTTAACATCATTTCTATGATTTAATTGGTTTAATAAGGGCCATTTTTACTATGGAATTGTAGTGGTAGGAAGATGGAACAATGTTTCGCGAGGCGAGATTAAATTGTGATGGGGAAATCTTTTGTCCCCTTGAGTGTGAATCCATCCTTATTACCTTGTGTCCCTTTCCCTGTGAGAAGCCCCTTTTTATGCTGTGTTATGGCCCATTGGTGATCTTTGTTTTTATGAGGGTTTTCTTACGCAAAATTTTTGTTTGGTAAATTGTGTTGATTGGTTTTATTTTAAATTTGCTTGATAGTGGCACTAGCTAACAATGATAAAGGTTTTAGTAATTAGTAGTGTTGTGTCACCATGAAGTGGCTCTGCGTTAGTGGGGAGGGGGTGATAACCCCGTGACCTTGTGGTCAGGGGGTCAACTTGGATGTCCCTGAAGGCTGTTGATTATTCTTTGGCCTTTAATAAAATGCAGATTATTGGGGAAATAATGCATGCTTTGCATTCCATTCATGATTTATAATGTTAATGTTTGGGACAGTAGAGAGAGTTCGTTCGGACTAGCAGCCGCGAGAGGTGCTCCCTGTGTTGGGGAGAGTTGCCTAGTATAATTGGGCGTTCTATTAGACATAGTGAAGTCTATGTAACTGTGTTTACCCCCTGTGACATTTGAGTGATAGTTATTAAAAAAGTAAATAGTAAATAGATTCGACTCTTATCTCTTCGGATATTAAAGAACACGACCCCGGGTTCTCACACACCCTGTATAATTGTCTTAGTAAAGAAGATCTTATATGAACACCCTGCATAATTCAGGACTTTTTCCTGCACACTCTGTATAATTAAAGATTTTTATGTACTTACCCTGTAAGTTTTTAAGCAAGCAGGACTTTACGCACACCCTGTATGATGAAATACACAGGGTGCGTCTAAATTTTTCCAATTCGATAAAGGAAAGACTTTTTGTACAGTTACATCTACATCCCTTCTATTTTCTGAAATGAAGACCAGGCATTTACTCCAACACGTGAGTAAATTTACATTAAAAAATAATGGTAGAAATAAATCGAAACTGCTCTTTAGAGAGTGTGATTCAACGGTGATGAGATCGTGGTTTGTTTTCGAGCATTTTCAGTCAGAACTGTGTTACATCGATGCAGCGTCTAAATTCGTCGAATGAGTAAATTGGAAATTAGTTTTTCCTCAATTTTTTTTTAAATTTTTCCTGTTTTCTTTGTTATTTTTCGTTGTTATTCTCTTTTTACGTTTTTATCGTTATTAATTATTATAATTATTACCATTTTATTTTCACCCGCTTCAAACGTGAATCCAAAACAAATTACAAACGTCCGAAAAAACTACAAATTTCAAGTCAAAAATACAACAAATTTCCAAAAAAATCTACACATTGCAGTACAATGTAGGTTAACTTGATCAAATGACGCGCAGCGATATATAACTTCATTCATACATCCCACGTAGCAAAATGACCAAAAAATGACGTCATTATGACTGCAAGAATGCGACGTCATGAATGACGTCATAAATGACGTCTTTTTCTACTAACAGAAAGACGTCATTTTTAAAGAAAATAATGACGTCCTTTTTTGGTCTTAAAATGACGTCATTTTTTGTGCCTAAAACGAACGTCAGTATGAGACATTTAACTAATCAAACAATTAAAAAGGCACATTATTTATCCTCCAATCCTTCTTGTAAATGACATACATAGGCAGAATTAATTTCGAAATAAATTGTTGAAACTTACCCGGTTTCGATCCTGCAACCTATTGGGGAATTCCCCATCATAACTTATCCTTTCTTTTTATATTGCCTAAACTCTGAGCAAATTCGTTTGCTACATCCGAAAATTTGCATTATCCGAGTTCCTAGAACTCAGTACAGCCTCATGAAATATTTATAAAAAAAGGTTTTGAAATCTCTTCAGGATCAGAAGCATCCATTTGGTCCGGCGTTGACCTTCCGATGACAATGTGACCTCTGATGTCTTCTTCTGACCTTTTCGTCGCTCAGGATGTTATTACACATGCATGTACTGGATTCTTTGACCTATACATGTAGATGTCAATGCATGTAAAGGTCAGCAAAATAGCTCAACCCACTTACAGCCAGGCAAAACTGCTGGCCTTAATCTACATTTTTGAGTTCCCCTACTGTTTAAACAAGTCTTAACAGATAAAAATACATTCGGCTGCTGAATTGTAAAAGAAGTACATTTACAGCTTTAATCATTACTATTATTATTGTTATTAACGCAAATATAATCCTGTTTATTAATCCTGAAATTACCTTATGTACAGCTGTACTATATGTCATATTTAATCAAGCATGAATTCGTCGATATCTTTAATAGACTTACTGGATTAGGCTACAGAAAGGTTATTTTTACGGAACCCAGTATTTAAGAAAATAAATGTACGTAGACTATTTCCCAACGAAAGATCTCATTTAGCTAACACTAAATTATCACAATTGCCAAAAGATGAAAATGAAGATCATCCTCATTTACTGTGTACATCATTTTGACTTTCTTATTTTGAATATATAAAACAAAATAATGTAAATCAAGATTTTAATTAATTTTCAACCGTTTCTATTCACAACGATACACAGAATTTATTACTTATTTTGTACATGTACATACATGTATATAAATACTGTATATGACACGCAAAATGTCAACACTGATTTTACACACTGTTCAATACTAATTCTACGTGGTAAATCTTAAGCATTATGATGAATTAACATGTTTTGAATTATTTAAAAATATGACTGAAATTTCACAAGATAATAATACCTATTTGTTGACACCAAAGCTTACATATAAACAATAGTCTATACAGTATATTCCGTTTAAGGTAAGGACACTGTATTTAATTTAATTATGACTGAAACTATACTATTTATGGTATAATTATTCCAACACTGAATGCGCGTGCGTGTGAAAATTTTGTAACGTCATTGTTAAGGATGCTTAAAATAATCTTATGCTAAACTGCTTTCTTAACTGCATTTGGAATTAACATCTCCAATTTGTGTCTTTTCATACATTTCCAAGATGGCGAGAGCATAGGTGAGAATCGCACCAGCGATCTACGAAAATATTATTATTACTTTATTTAAAATATTATTATCATTGCCTACCGGGAAAGAATATGCACCTTGCTGAAAAGTTCCTTGTCAATGTCAAAGAAATCTAGGAATGTGAATTTTACGGTTGACTTTTTGATGAGCGTCACGAAGAGCATAAACTGAATAAAATAGTTTGATATTTGTTAGGTGAAAACACGTTTTTAAACATATATATTTGTTAAAAAAATCCACAAACCTCATTACTAAAACTTGCTGGATGCTTCGTCCGCAAAGCTGGAATAAGACTTATTACTCTTTTCAGATCTTTAACCTGAAATCATAAGACCACATTATACGTGTAACTTGTAATGTTCACAACCATACACTCGTATACCTCTTGACTAAAGTCATGTAAGATCAATATCATTTTTAAAGCTACGATTCTACTAAATCTACCCACATCAAAAAAAAGCTTTAGAAATGCATTATTGTAATAATAAATGTATTTAAAATACATTTTTAAAAAATAGAAATATATTTTTAATTTAAAAATATATTTTATAAGTTATTCAAAATATGTATAGATTGGAACATCCAAAAATATATTTTAGAAAACATATAAAGAAATGTAAATTTCATGTATTTTTTTAAAAAATATATTATTGTAATATAAGGCACTAGAGTTAGTTGCCTCTAAAAACGTAACTCTCATATAGAAAGAAAATCTATTTTTTTGGCCTACTTAGCATACAAAAACCCAAGTCAGGGATTATAACAAGGATGTAGAAACTAGGCGCCGAAAAACGGCAA
>JAQGAO010008008.1:0-10751 GCA_034697705.1 Ommatoiulus sabulosus | reverse complement strand
GCCATGACTGCGTTGAATTTCCCTGACTTTTTCAAACTAAACCATTCATCCCTGACTGTTTCCGGTGTCATTTTCAACTTCCCTAACTTTTCCAGGTTTTCCAGGTCTGGGGGAACCCTGCGTAATCGTTAAAGTGAGTGACGATGCGCTGCCTGTTACAAAACCGACATGACGATTGATATTTATGAAGTTCTGATCATGGTCAAAGATTCAAAATTCATGAAGAAAACTACTTCCGGATCATCTTAAAAAGTGCGAGACTTCCATCGGAGGCGCGAGCCATTGTCCACGCGCACCGGAGAAATCATTCCCGGATCGAAGAAAACAATAACACGGGCTACTGGCAATCACTGCGTCACCTGGTGATGATGATGATGATGGGAATGAGGATGAGGAAGAGGAAGCGGATGTGGATGTTGATGAGGAGGAGGAGGAAGATGCTGATGCGGATGTGGAGGATGCGAGTGTGGATGAGGAGGAGGAGGAAGAGGAAGAGGAATAGGAGGAGGAGGAGGATGGGAATGATGATGATGTTGATGATGATTATGATGGACGACGTGCGCTCTACTGGCATGAAGCAGCACTTGGTACTGATGAACGAATGTACAATTACAATGTTCGCAGGGATAAACTTTGCGTCCGTGTCTCCAGGCGCGATGCACCAGAAGATTGCGCCGCACGAAAAAAGGTTTCAAAGGTCTGCACGCGCGGCACCGGAACTTGCCGGCGGCTTCGTCCCAAGCGCGGCCTCCGCAACGCCCCCCTCTTCCGTTCCTGCGTCCGGCGCCGCCTCGGCCCGTCCACCTGTTGTTCTTGACCAGCTTGCGGGGCTTGCTCTGCTTGCGCGAGCGCTTGACCTGCACCACGTGGAGGTCTCCGGCCGAGTCGTAGACGGAGAACCCCGAGCCGTGAGCGTGGGAGGAGGAGGCCGGAGAGCTGCCGGTGGTGTCTCCCGAAGAGTTGTTGCCGCGGTTGGGGAAGTGGCGTCGGAAGACGGCCACGCAAGAGCGGCACATCTTGGGATGGTGGCAGGCGAAGTGGCGCTCGAAGGCCGAGGCGCTGCCGGTGGCGTGGCCGCAGTGCGGGCAGCGGATGATGAAGTCGTCGTTGTGCACGTACTGCACGTGCTCCTTGAGGGCGGAGTCGTAGGGCGTGCGGAACTGGCACTCCTCGGCGCGGCACTGCAGCACCTGTCCGGTGTGGATGCGCATGTGCTCCATCATGGTCTGCTGGGTGGCGCAGGCGAACTGGCAGATGCCGCAAGAGTAGGGCATCTTGGGCACGATGCGCTCGCTCTTGTGCAGCACCAGGAAGTGGGTCTGGAGCGAGGAGTGGTCCACGAACTCGCAGCCGCACTCCCGGCAGCGGATCTCCCGGGGAACGGGGGTGGCGTGCTTGGACACGATGGGGGTGTAGGGGGCCACGGGACCCTCGTGGGCGTGACGCTCGTGCCGGTGCTGCTCAAGGCTGGAGAGGTTGGTGGTGCGGAAGTCGCAACGGTCGCAGTCCAGCAGGTCGCTGTTGTGGGTGAGGATGCAGTGAGCCTCCAGGTCCGGACGCGCGTCGAACGTCTCGCCGCACTGGTCGCACTTGTGCACGTGACCGCCTCTTTCGTGTCCTCGGCCACTTGGATGGGTGCGAAGTTTATAAAAAAAGACAGGAAGAGAGAAAAAAAGAAAAAAAACTCATATAATAAACTAGCCGAAGACAGACCAATGGACCAATGGGGAAGGCGTGCCGCGATTCAACCTCACCAGCGGGCGCGCGCGACACCGACCTACCAGCATTTCTTTCATTCGGATCTTACGGATTTTACGGTGGATCTTACGGTGGCGGCCGGCGCCAACTGGTGGGGGGAACGCGACGTTCCCCATTGGAAAGTGAGAAGCCAATCGAGCGTACGGACAGTCCGAAGAAGTATCGCCGTCGCGGATCCATGTTTCGGATATGACGTCGCAGCCGCTCGACATGAGGAATTTTGAGGGTTTAAAGTGAAATGTGAAACGCGGGATCGGATTGCGCCGATCGGCGGTCGTTGCAGTCGTATTCGTGGACGAGATACTTCTTCAGACTGGTCAAAGTGTTATTCTCGATGGATCATCGAACGGTAAGAAACCAAGAAGCACTCGAGTTTTGTGAAAAAACAGAAAACTATTGATGGAAAAAAAATGCTAGCGGGGAAAACGGCACGAGCAAAACACAAAAATCAACAACGAGCAAAAGACGGGACGAGGAAAAGACTGCGAGAACTACATTTTAGTAAGAGACAAGGATGAGGAAAAGAGTTGGAGCAAGCTGCGGCGGAAGCCAGGCAAAACACGGAGGACATTAAAAGCAAAACACGAGCAGCGATAGCAGCGTACGAGCAAAGTTAAGGTTAAGCCACACGCACGCAACGGACACTCGCGGCGCTGCGCGGGGAATGACTGAATGATTGAGGAACCAAACAATGGATCAACGGTGGTCTTTGGGTCTCGGGTTCGCGATAGTAGGCTACATTTTATTGGCAACACTATACGCGACAACCTCGCAAAACTGGAGAATATTTTGAATCTTACGAGGGGAAAATACTGCACCGACTCTGGAAGGACATTGATCTTCGGGTAGGAAGCATCATCGTTCGGCTACATCGGGAGAAAAAAGCGAGATCACGGTGCCGTCCATCAACCTCTCCAAGACTTTCTAGGATACGGATTCAGCCACTCGTCCAACGTAGTCGAACGTTCATACTTCCTCCCCGAGAATGATCCGAGGCGACTTCCGGTGCGCTAACCCTCTTTTGCCTGAAAAATGTTCGAGAGAAACTTGACTGTATGAGTTTTAGTCATTTCGAGCAAAATACTGAAGCAAATTTAAATGTTGCCTACTAAAATTGCGCTTCGTTCCTAGCTTAATCGGATCGACTCGTACGACGGCGTGAATGGGCGGCGCAACTCCATTGCCCAAAAACTGAGATGGCGAGTCTTCCGCCGAGGTGTTGACTACCGAAGCGGGTTGGTTGCGGGGTTTTGACTTTGGCCTAGTTCACGCGGGAATGTGGCGAAGCGGCGTGGACATTGACGAGGACAGGGTTCATGCTCCGGGAGGAGAATTGCCGTTCCATGCTCGTAGAAAGTTAATGGCAGCGAGATGTCGTCAGCGTGAGGGAGGCGATACGTGAGGCGAGGGAGGACGCGAAAACAATTCTGCCAAAATGGGCCACATATACAGGTATCGCGACGACCGCACCTTCAATCTGCTTTGGTTCTGAATTTCCGATGCGTTCAATAACCATCATTCCCGTAAAACCAACTTCGCGAGCAGTGCCGGATTAAGGTGACTGAGAGGCACTGGAGTACCAGACATCGGGAGGCTCCAATGGCCAAATTTAATAGCCGATCATGAAAGACGAGAGCTAGTCCTCTTCTTTACCTACTCGTTGAAATTGTAGCATCGATAAAGATTGTTCAAAAATGGTTAACCTTTGAAATGGTCCACTTATGGAACTCCGAGCTCATTCGGATCCATTTTATTGGTCTTATTTCCTGCATGCCATTAGACGTTGGAACTCTCTTCCAAAGGATAGCCTTAAGCTTCACGAAATTCAATTTTGCAATGATGTTGGGGTCCACACTAACGCGGTGGTAACTACCGAATAATTTGGGTTGATGGATTACACCCCCCTACCACATGGTATTTATTTACTGATAGTAGTGTACTGAGTTGAATTGAATTGAATAATTTTTATAACAGCATGGATTACTACGTGGCCCTCTCGTTTCATACGATAATCCGGCACTATCCGTAAGCGTGACTCGGAACCAGCGGCAGACTGGGTGGGGATGTCGTCGGTACCTGTCTCGAAGAGTGGTCGAGGTTACTGTGAGGTTATGGTCTCTCCCTTCATCCTGAGAAAAAATAACTCGCGGCGACAACTACGGAAATGCAAAATAAACGCAAGACGTACAAAATACGGAGAAACCAAAAAAAAATAAAAAAAGATAAAAAAGCATTCAGTTTCACCGCAACAGCAATCCGAAAAAACTACGCCGGGCCAAAAACTACTACGAGAACAACGGAGCGAGATTGAGACGAAAGAAGGGCGAGGAGACGAAAGAGTAAAAACAAAGATAACGGACAACCTTCCGGTAAAACGAGAGATAAAAGAGTGAGAGAAACAAGAGTCAATTGGGTGGAGACGTATACGTCAAAAGTCAAAATATAATAAAAGGTCAGTACACGGTGATGATTATTTACTTATGTACCTGGAGCAGAGGGTCAGTACTGTGTCATCCTGCAGGTAGTTAGTGGTAAAAAAGGGATTTCGGGTGACGCAATCCCTAGCTGAAACGGAAAAATCGAAACAAAAACTATAATTTAAAAAAAAAGAAGCGCCCATCTTTGGTTTTTGTTGTGATTTTAGACACCTCGAGTTTGCGTTTCCTCCACAAAGGTGTCGAGGCGTAAGAACTAAAGAGAACGTCAAACAAAGGCAAACGGGTTGCACCGGCAGCCACCAGGAGTCCGCGCCGACCGAAGGACTTTGCCGTAGAGAGCCACGGAAACGCGTGACCGCAGTTTTGTCCAACTCGTGCCGTAACATCCGTAGCAACGCCATGGAGAACCAAACCTGGTTCCGAGAAAAGCGTTCAGCTTGCCTGAATGGCTTCGAGTTTGATTCTCCAGGCGGCCAGAACGGATACGTGCCCTCGGTTTTGTCGAGTTAATGCCGCAATATACGACGCAACGAAGAACCAAACCCGGTTCCATGAAAAACATCCATCTTACCGAATTGTTCTCAGGTTTGATTCTCCGGACTACCAGAATCTTACGAAGTTAACGATAATTTAAACTGATACTTGTCCATGGCATGGACGAGCATGGGCGGTATTTCCCAGAGAACCAAAATCGGATTCCAGAAAAGTATTCAATACTTCGGGCTCGGTTTTCCAGGCTATCTAGAAGCAGTTCCGTGATTCCGGGCGGCCAGTTTTACCAGAGTTCCAAAAAAATATATAGCTACGGCTCGACGGACCAAAGGCACGGACAACGGTACGACCCCGCGGCACGCGGACTCCCTCGAGCTGCCCTCTGCAAAAAAATATCACGCTACAGAGGATGGAAGCAACGACGCTCCACCCGAATTGCATCTTCTATCCATCAAAAAAGAATATAAATAAGCACAGGCGCACAACACGCACACGTTCCATTCGATCGCCGCCCGCAACTTCTTCACCAACTCCTCGCACACCAGACAACAACGCAAGAACAAAACTGCATGCAGCGGCACCGAGAACTTAAAGACGGGACATCACCCTGAAAATCTTCGAAAAAGAAAAAAAAAAGCACCACGACCCATTCACGCAGGAAGGAGGTCATCCTCGCCGAGAAGCAGCAGCGGACAATCGTGCAAATTTCTCCTGGGCCGTAAGACTTCGGGTTCGTAAGATTTACCGCAAATTTCGGATGCTGCGATTTTCCTGAAACGCCAAGCGCTCGAGAACGAGAGATTCGTCCAAATTTCAACGACGAAGACACGGACACGTACAAACACACGAGCATGCAGACTCCTAAAACCTGCGGATGCTTCGGGATGGCAGACAAGTGTTCAAAAAGCAAGAAGCATTGCGAGGGAGCTGCCATCCGAGGACAAAAACGCCATGAATGAGAAAGCTGGGATTTTGACAAAATTAAAACCAAAGCAGCAAAAAGGCATGCGCGGATTAATGCGAAAGATCCGAGCCCCGTTTCGGACATCCGGAAGCGGTACGCAAAAAGAGCGAGGACGGTACCGCGGAACGGGAAAGAGGGGAATGAGACGTGTTAATTCAATAGCGGCTCACTTTCCACTGAAGAAGTTCTCGCGTATATTTTCGAGAAGGCTCGGGAGGGGTTTTTGGGGGGGGTACGGAACAAAACACGGATCCGACTATGTCGCGTTCCATATATTTTATTATTAAGATCAATGAATAACCTTTGGCGTGGTTGTCTCTCCTACGTATCATAAAAGAGTCTTGCTTTTAGCCCGCAAAGAGTCAAGTTTTCATCCGCATAAATTCTAGCAATGGAGTTGTCTCCCATCCACTGTCCGAGGGATAATTTGCGCTTTTTGCTGAAAAGCTAAACGGGAGATGAAATGGGGAATTAAAAAAGCAAAGAAACAGCCCCTCTTCATGTGAAAAACATGAACGGAAAACGAAAACAAAGTGTACAAATTCGCAATGTGACCGTTGGCCTGCTACGGGGAACTGCGCGGGTGGACATTCATGCTGGACTGCCGAGAACTCCGGTTTCGGCCATCGATCGAAATCCCCAACATTGAAACTAACGAGTGATCGTGGAAAATTTATATGATTCGCATCGTCTGAATTTGGCCATCGATAGAACTTCCGAAAATTTGACCTGACAGATGATGGTGGACAACTTTAAAATTTCGCATCAAAGATTGACGTCTGACTTTGGCCGTCGACTGAACTTTGAAGATTGAAGAAGTCGACAAATGTTGGTGGATAGCTTTTGATTACGCGCGTCGAAGATGGACGTCTGGATTTGGCCAACGATCGAACTTCCGAAGACATCCGTTCGAGTTAAACGAGATTTACTCGGTCGCGGATCTCGGAGTTTATTGGAATTTAGTGGAATTAACAAGAAAGTTTGGATTTCTGACTGAACAGATTCTTTCGGAAAGTCAACCCCGGCATCTCGTTACGTGTCTACTTACGTCGAATAAGATCCAAACTTACTGCTTCGAGGCTGTAAGAACCCCGGAATCACCGCGCAGCATTTTGGGGGATAGTGTCCTTCGGGGGTTGCTGTTTTACGGATTGCCGCGACTCGAACGAGTAACTTACGAACCTCGGTCATACGATTTAGTCGAGTTTGGAAGAGAGGGTTAGTGATTACGGCCCGCGTTACCGATCATTGGTTCTTGTCGCGGGAAGGGGTTGCTGGTCAAAAGCCAAACGCAGTTTCAGCGGGAGCGAATGAAGGATAGAAAAAAAAAAGATAGACGACAAGAAATAAATATATAAAAATAAAGGGAGGAGGGGACATCGAGGTGCCGGAAATACTTACTGCGCCTGCTGCATGTGGGCGGTGAGCGTGGCCAGTTCCTCGGTGAGGAAGCCGCACTTGCTGCAGATCCTCTTGTTGTGCACCTTGAAGACGTGCGTGGTGAGGCGTTCCGCCCGCGCCGCTTTGTAGTCGCACAGCACGCACAGGAAGGGCTTGATGTGCGTGTTGAGGTGCCGCTTCAGGCACCAATTGTCCACGCCGCGCCAAGAGCAGTAGGTGCAGACGAACATGCGAGGAAGGCGTTTCTTGGACTTGGATTTGGAGCCTCCGTCCTGCCCCATGCCGTTCTCCATGTTGACGGCGGGCGGAGGAGGCGGCGGTGGCGGCGGGGGTGGAGGCGGGGGCAGGGGTTCGGGTTTGGGGAAGTTGGAGGTGGCGTAGGGAGACTTGGGTGGATGCCTTCGGATGAGGTTGATGTCGTAGGGATGATCCTTGTGGATGCGGTAGAAGTGCTTCTTGACGTGGTCGGCCCGGTTGAACATCTTGTAGCACACGTAGCAATGGAAGGGCTTGTCGTCCTTGTGAATGTTCTCGTGCCGCGTGTACAGATCCTTCCTGTCCGTGGCGTACGGACAGTGCGGGCAGGCGTACTTCTTGTCCACGTCGCCCGGTTCCTTGTTCTCCACCTTGTTCTTGAGATTCTGCAGCAGCTTGGCCACCTCGTCCAGCATGGGATTGTCCTTCCACAGGGTCAGATCCGTCTGCTGCTCGTTGTGGTGCCTCGTCATGTGCATGCGCACGCACCTGGCCCAGGCGCTGCTGTAGGGGCACCTGGGGCACTGGAACACCTTGATGTTGGCGTGGGATCCCAGCCAGTGCTCGGCGATGCGGGACAGGAAGCCCACGGTGTCGCAGTCGGTGCACTTGAACATCTTGGTGTTGGGGTTGTAAGAAGCCACCTTGGACTGGGCCCAACTCAGCTGCTCCTTGCTCTCGATCCACACGTCCTTGCCCGGCTGATGGGAGGAATTGCGCGAGCCGCCGCCGCCGCCCTTGGACTTTCTGGATCCGTGTCCGTGAGATCCCCTCCCGCTTCCCGAGGGCCTTTCGTTGGGCTGCTCCAGGAGGGACGGTCCTCCGGCCGTGACGGTGGTGGTGGTGAGCACCCCCACGCCGCCGCCTCCGCTACTGGACGCGATGCTCATGGCCCTGTTGGCGGCCAGCAGGGGCGCCGTTCCCGCCGGCCCTCCGGGATACAGCGGCATCCCGATGACGGACTGCGTCAAGGAAGGTCCGTTGGGCCACAGCCGGCTGTTGATCCGCGCCATGTCCGCCGGATTGCCGTAGTGCGTCTTGGGCAGCGGATCGCTGGAGTAGAACTTGTTGGCGATCTCCTCGAACACATCTTCGTAACACTCCATGACCACGGGCAGAGGTCCCTCCATCGCTCATCGGCACCAATGGGGTAACGCACGCTCCGCAACCCCTGCAGGAGTGAAAAAAAAGGAACGGGTGCAAACTATTATTATAACAACAAAAACAACAACAATAACAAGGTTATAACAAACAAGAAGTGAAGCAGTTTCATACGCCTTAAATCAAAAATTGACATTTTGTTTCGCCTTATGTCATTTCGAGGGTGCAAGATCTGCACCCCTATCCACGATTTCCTAAATTTGGTCCTTCTTCATCCCCCCAGGCCCAAGGAGAGGGGGGTGCAGAGGGAAAATTTGTTAAAATCGCCACTTTTTCCAAGGATAATTTGCAAATTTTGCCTAGTAAAGTTTCAAAATGTTGAACATATTTCGATGACAAATTTGCAAAATTTGCCACATTTTTCGAGGACAAATTTACGAAATATTCAACGTTTTCCGAGAATAAATTTGTAAAATTTTCAACCCTTTCTGAGTTTTCACTCGTACAATTTTCCACCATTTCCTAACGAAAATTTGCAAAAAAAAATTGAACGTTTCAACCTTTTTCCGAGTAAAATGTTTTAAAATGCTCAACATTTTTCGAGGACAAATTTACAAAATTTTCCACGTTTTTTGAGGAAAAATGTATACACAATTTACCACATTTTTTTTTTCGGACAAATTTTTCAACCCTAATTACTACCTACAAATTTGCAAATTGTTGCACTAATTCCGAGTACAAATTTGTAAAACGTCTAATTTTTTTTCAAATATATAAACTTTTACAATTTTCAACCTTTTCCAAGGACAAATTTGAAAATTTTTGAAAATTGTGAAGGGCGAATATTTCAAAATGTTAAAAAAATTCTTAAGCCCTATTTAAAAAGTTTTTGCAATGTTTTCAGAAAAAATAGAGACGGGAAGGGGCCCGGAACAAACATTGCACCCCCAGAAATAATTCCTCTCAGAGGGCCTGCCTGCCGTCTTAAACCGGAATTGAGAAATGTTCAGTTCTGTCAATTTTAAAACGCGAGTGCGGTATGGTGCTGAAATTCTATATAATTGCAAATTCGTACTCGTACGGTATGATAATGAGATGAAGTGGTTTTCCTACCGCGATATATATTTTTAATTTTTTTTTTTTTCCATATGTTGTGTTTTAGAAATGTTTTAACCGGTTCATTGGCATCCCGTTGAGTGATTATTGATAAAAATCGGACGATTGATTAGCAATAATTTGCTCGCGTACAAAGAGCATTTGTAAGATGCTACGTTAATTGTTGTGTTTGTTATACACCTTGAACAATGTTACATTAATACTCGAAGGCTCACGAAGACGATGGTTTTCCCCAGCTCGTTACTTCGGAGTAATAATCGTTAGGACGCGAATTAGTGTTCCTCTTAACAATGGCAATAAGCCATATTTTAAGTCAACAACAATTAAATAACGCATGTTTGTTTTTCCGCCAGAGTGCTTCTCGGAGGAAGCGACGTAATAAAAATATAAAGTGTACGGCACATTTCAAATTTCATAAACCTTGTTTCATTTCTTGTTTCAATTTCATAAAATTTGTATATACGTGCAGCGAAATACCGAGCCAAAGCAGCGCATGCGCTTCAATGTTTTTGGACAAGGCCAATGTTATTTTCCCTCAGTAATTTGTCATGAATTAAGTTAGCCCCCACGGCGGGACAGAATCGAGTCGCTTATCATCGATGTCAAACGTTACCTTAGGGGCCATTCAAAAAGGACGTCCACAAAATTTGACTCCCCCACCCTCTGTCCTCATTGTGTCCGGTCAATCGGTACACCTCCTTCTCCTCATTCGGACGTCCTAAACTTTTTAAAAAATTGTAGTCTATTCTGAAAATTTTGAAAGTTTTGCAAATTTGTACTCGGAAAACGTAAATTTTGTACTCTGAAAAGGTTGTCCAATATGTCCTCAGAATCTGTTGCAATTTTGCAGATTTCTTCTCGGATCTTGCAAATGTCCGAAAAAATCGGATGCAAATTTGTACTGGGAAAATTTGAAAGTTTGCAAATGGACCCTGAGCTTTTAAGTTCTCCGACTTTTCCAGAACTGGGGGTAACCTGTTTACTGACGATAAGATTTTATTTGGCATTTTTTTTCAAGTGGACGTCCGAGTTGGTCATACCCCCCTCCCTCCCTTGTCCACATTGTGTCCGTGACTCAACCTATCCCCCTAGACGAGGACGTCCTTTTCGAATGGCCCCTTATCCGTCGAGGTAACCTCGAGAGCTAGGCAATAGAGAGATTCAGTGCACCAAAAAGCTATGCACGTTAAACGACAACGTTATGAGAAGCTACTCCATTTTTACGC
>JAQGAO010008007.1:0-10751 GCA_034697705.1 Ommatoiulus sabulosus | reverse complement strand
AAAATTGGAAAATTTCCCGAAAAATCCACGAAAATTGGAAAATTTCCCGAAAAATCCACGAAAATTGGAAAATTTCCCGAAAAATCCACGAAAATTGGAAAATTTCCAGAAAATCCAAAAACAAATTGGAAACGTTCCAGAAAAATCCAAAAACAAATTGGAAACGTTCCAGAAAAATCAAAAAACAAATTGGAAACGTTCCAGAAAAATCCACACAAAAATTGGAAAAATTCCAGAAAAATCCACACAATTTTTAAAAATTCCAGAAAAATCCACACAAAAATTGGAAAAATTTCACAAAAATCCACACAAAAATTGGAAAAATTTCACAAAAATCCACACAAAAATTGGAAACATTTCACAAAAAATGGAAAATCTCAACAAAACTCCACACAAAAAATGGAAAATCTCCACAAAAATCCAAAAACAAATTGGAAAAATCCCCACAAAAATTGAAAAATTTCCAAAAAAAATCCACACAAATTGGAAAATTTCCAGAAAAATCCACATAAAAATTGAAAAATTCACATTTAATTCAATTCACAGAAATTGAAAAATTTCCAGTAAAATTCACAGAAATTGGAAAATTTCCAGTAAAATTCACAGAAATTGGAAACTTTCCAGTAAAATCCACAGAAATTGGAAACTTTCCAGTAAAATACACAGAAATTGGAAAATTTCCAGTAAAATACACAGAAATTGGAAAATTTCCAGTAAAATCCACAGAAATTGGAAAATTTCCATTTAAATTCACAGATTTTGGAAATTTTCAGTAAATTTCACAGAAATTGGAAAATTTCCAGTCAAATTCACAGAAAAATCCTTAAAATTAAATTTTGATTTTTCATGAAAGTTTATACAACGAAACAAAAAGATCATAACAAATTTTGACACAAAATGCAAAGTTATTTCATCGAAACAATAATGTATAATTCACTGAATAATACCATCTCATCATCATTCGATTTTGCTCCAACAGTCGATTAAATTAAATTCTATCAAACATCTATTTGTCGGTATCAAATATTGGTATCAACCTTCAAACTTAGGTCAAAGTAGTCGAGGTTGACTCCGATGTCAAAAGAAGCTCGCGTCAACCACAAAGCACACCGAAACGATGAAAAACGAGTGACTTTTAAATAGCTGCAGTTTTCTGTTGATAAAGTACATTTTTTCGGCTATATTTTTTGTTCATCCTACCTGACTTTGAATTTTAGAATTCCATTTTCCAGGACAGCCTAAAAACATGCTGTTGTGATGAGAGCATGAAGAAGAAGTGGACGAGCGCCCCCTATAATCGGGTTTGCCGTTGCCATGCCTTACCATCGTTGCTGGACTGATCGAACCGAAGCTGCGAAGAAATATTTCGATGGCCACCAGAGTCGCATTCCCTAAAATCACAAAACGGAAGAACAAAGGTCAAACGAAGGTCAATCCATCAACAACACCAAAAATAACATCACGGTGAGATTTACCAACGCATTAAAATGAAATGCACTTTAAAATACTTATACAAGTAGATCCGAACACGTATAACGCATTTTAGCGTTTTTAAAGTATTTAATTCAAATGAATTTAATAAGTAATGCATTCTCAATTATGCATCGAAGAGATGCGATCGTAACGAAGCAATTTGAAAATGCATTTTAAAATGAACTTCAAAATCACGAAGTGTATTTTGAAATGCATTTTAAAGATGTATTATCGTTACTGCATCGATCGGCATCGACGCATTTCCAAATACATTTAGAATGGAACACGTGTAATTCATTTCAGCGTATTCAATGGTGCTGTATTTTGAATGTAACGTCGTCACTGAATTATCGTCGATGCATTTCAGAATACATTTAGATTAGAACGATTGTAATGCATTTCAGCGCATTCGAACGCATTTAAAACGTTGATGCGTTTCATAAAAAAAATTAAAACTAAATACAGATTGGAAAACGCGTAATGCGATTCGGTGTATTGAAATGTAATGTATTTTAAAATGAATTTATGAAAATGCGATGAAAAGAATACAATTTAAAATTGTTTTATTGTCCTCGCATTTTAAATGCATTTCGCGATTACATATATTTTCTGAATATAATTTTAAAGTACAGCAATATAAGTGTCCCGTGGTACAACTTTCTTAAAAAAGTCACGTGCCAGCGTCGATAAACAGGGTTCCCCCAGAAATTTCCTTTTCAACTTCCCTGACTTTTCCAGGTTTAAATTTTTTTTCCTGATTAATGATAATGTCAAAAAGTTACATATTTTCCAAAATTGAAATAGTAAAATATTTTTCAAAATTTACTAATGAAATTTTGGAAATTAAAATAGAAAATTAAGCAAATTAAAAAAACAAATTTGTATGAATAAATTTTGAAAATTTGACAACTTTTACTTGGAAAACGTGGAGAAATTTGCAAATTTTGTTCTCAGAAAACGTGTAAAAAAATTAATTTTGTCCTCGAAAAACGGGGAAAATTTTGCAAATTTCTACTCTGAAAACGTCGGCATTTTTTTTTGATAATTTCTACTCTGAAAACGGCGAAACGTTTTGCAATCGTGTCTTCAGAAAACATGGAAAATTTTGATAATTTGTGCCTCGGAAAACGTGGAAAATTCTGCAAATTTTTCCAGGTCTGGAGGAACCCTGATGAAATATTGTAAGCGATTTGGATTTTCTAATTAAATTTATCACGGCGAAGATGTTCTTAAAAAACTTTCATTGAAAGTGTGTATATTTGGGAAAATTGTTGTCTTTTCTCCGATTGGTCAGTTTTAGATCCGTCGCCATTTTGCGGAGGTGAATAAAAGCGAGAGGAATTTGAGTGCATTTCCATGTTTCGTTTTTCCGTTATTCACTAAATATTCAAAGAGAGGAAATAAAAAAACGGGCCTTTTCAGAAAAGACCTTCTCAAATTGAAATTGACGGACAAAATGAAAATTGTCACGTCAACTTTCGTGAATTTAGAAGAGCCAAAAAAAGAAGAATAAAACAGGCGATTAAAGTCGCATCCATTTCGGACTGTTTTTCTCAAAGATTAAAGATGGAGCCACGAAACGAAATTGAGAAACCGAGTCACCGATGAGGGGGAACCGGAAAATCCTATAAACGTACTTCAAAGAAATCCATTTACGAATTAATTTCAATAATTCAATATGAAATGTACTCTAAATTAAGAAATGCATTTATAAATTCTTTAAGAATATATTTTCCGATGCTTTATGAAAAAGATTTAGTAAGGAATTTTAATAAATTTTGTAATGCATTATAAATTTATATTGTATTGCAATAAAATAAATTTGGTAAGGCATTTTCAAATACATTTTGAAGTCCATTATGAAATAAATTTTGTAATGAATTATCTAATACATTTTGTAACGCATTTTGAAATAAATTTTGTTACGCATTATGAAACTTATTTTGGGATGCAATATATGAAAGATATTTTGTAACGCATTATGAAATTATTTTGTAATGCATTATGAAATAAGTTTTGTAATGCATTATGGAATATATTTTGTAATACATTATGAAATATATTTTGAAAATAAAATTTGTATCAATCAAAATGCATTTTATAATGCATTTTTTTTGCATATGGATAACATCAGTGGTAAAAATTTCATACGAGGCTATTTTTAGGATTGCATCCATATATTTTCTTTAATATTTTTTAGTTTTTAAACATTTTATTACAAATTTTTGGAAAAAATTAAACCGTCTTTTATTAGTACGAGAAATTGGCCAATATTCAGTGGAATATTTAAGTTTTATTATATTTTTATTTAAAATTAAAAGGCCGTCTTTAGTTTTTTCGATAAAAAATTCGAAATTATTTACGTATGGTGACAAACCTCAGGGTTGCGTTAAGCAAATGAGGTCACCGCAGTTATTTAGAAGCTGTAATATATTGATAAATAGAGATACACATTTCATTTTGACTGTGGATTATAGTAATTGCACCCCTTTAATGTTCAGCTGGATGAAATGAGGCTGTAATGACCGTTTCGTGACGAGCATTTCTGTGAATCAATTTGGAGGTACGAAACCCAGCAAGGATCATTGATCAACACACGAGCTTAGCTACTGAGGAGCATTATAGAAACAGCATTGTCACTATTGTCACTGGAATTACTCGTAAGGATCGTTCGTAAAATACTGTTAGTACTGGTAATACAGTTTACATCAAAAATTGCGCAATATCTCTACGACAATTCGTTCACTTATCAAGCAGCAATAAACATGCCGGGCCATGCCCAGAGAAATGATAGTGTTGAGTGTTTAGTGCGAGAAGTTTCAAATCTACGTCAAAATATTTCAGAAAACATCAGAATTATAAAATTGCTGCCCCTGTACATTAGCGAACCATGCCTACGACAGTGTTATTCGTGTCGAAGATAGCCGACATTTAGGGGGACACCAATTTTTCGTGAAATATTTCAATTCATTTAATAATAAAATAGAAAGAATTACGGCAGAATAAACATCAATAAAAGCTAGTTTTAAATGTCAAGTTTAAGGAATTTCGAATCTGCTTTGAAATGTTCCCGGAAAATAACGTTGAGAAACTCGATGCCCCTTTAAAATAGCAAACCATACAAACACTAGATGTGCTATACGTGTCGAGAATAGCCCACATTTAGGAGCAGTAATAGTTAGTCTTCTTAAATTCAATTCGTTCAATAATCAATTATAAACAATGCCTGAAGAATAAATATCTCTAAAATCTTGTTTGGAATGTCTATTGTAAGAAATTTTAACTCTATGTCGAAAAATTCTCAGAAAATAATACAAATAATAAACTTATTGCCCCTGTGCAGGAGCAAACCTTATATACGCGATGTGATACATGTATAATATAGCCGACATTTAGGGCAGTATTTGTAGTGAAATTTCAAATTGTTACGGTAACGGTTACGGTAATTTAAACATCTAGATAAGATTGTTTTTAATGTATTCGGCTGCGTCTAAATATTTCCAGAAAATAACAGAATTAAGAATCTTGCTGCCCCTTTAAAAGTTCAAACCATACATAAGTGTTTGCTATGTAAGATAGTCGACATTAAAGGGCAGCAAACCTCAATGAAAATTTTAATTTTATGAGAAACATACCGTAAATAGGATGTCCTAGTGATCGTTTTGAATCTCATGAGAATGTTTTATAAGATTTGATATAGCATTAAAATTGTAGAGTAATTTATATGTAAAGAACGTGAGAAAAGATTCTGAAAAATTGATACAATTTCTTAATAGACTATAAAATTGTCCTAGAAATAACGAATTTCACAAAAGCTTCGCAAATTTAAAAAAAAAACATTAACCCGTACAATTTTACAAAATGCATTTAAAAATAATAACAATTTAACTTAACAAATTCACAAATTAAATTTTCTGCTGAACCATAAAATTTCCCTACAAGTAATGATTTATTCTAAAACATTATAAAATTTTAAGACAAAAAAGATATTTCTTAAAATATTTCCCGTAGATAAAGGACCACTAAGACGCCCTTTTACATACTCTATTAAATCTTTCAGAGTTATTTTATGTTCATCATTCAGTACACCTAGCTAGATATAATTATGTGTAAGAATTGGATACAACTAGTCTTATTTCAAGGATCAATTTGACTTTGCTTTGAACTAGGTTCACCGAGTTCAAGGAAACAGTTGAATTCTCGCTTGAAAGTACTTTCTAAGTGTTGATTTTAGCATGTCTTAAAGTGGGGTTTACGAACCTCTTCGAGTGGGTGATAAAACTGAAATTGGGTCATTTGCAGAAGCAAATGGATGAACATGAAAGCTCGCGTTTTTTACGAGCCAGATCAATTCATAATCCTGAAAATGTGAAATTCACATCCGAAAAATCCTCGTTCAGATTTATTTTCAGATCGTTTTCCTATTTGTATTTCATGTTCAACAATAAAAAAATGAATAAAACATTTTCTGATATTATGGATTTTCTTCAATGTCCCCAAGTTTAGTTTACGGATCAATCTTTCAATTGCTCACGTAAAATAACAGTTCAAATATTGATGCAATAAATCTAAGAAAACTTGCATATCCTAGAAATAGGATGGAAAAATATAATTCTGTTTATCTAAAGTATATTTGACAAAAATATGTTAAACAATCAAATCGTCTTATTTGGATGATCATTTTCAATTGTGTATACATCTAAATATATATATAAAAGTTCAAAATAGTTTTAAAATTGAATACTTCTATGAAAGATATGAAAATTAATCATTGAAAATTAATCATTAAAAATTAACCTTTTGACGAGATACATTTTGCGATATTACACAATATTGCAAATTGCAAGACAATTTTAACAAAAGAAACTTAATGATTATATAAGAATTATCAAAACAAGTTCTTTATACTATTATATTTTGGAAATTTGTGAACAATTTTATTTTACTGAATTTTTTCATTTACTTATTTTATGGGAATTTGGATAAAACTAACTTTACAAAGTAGGTAAATGTTTTTTTTGTGATAATTTTACAAATTAATTTTTATTATTTTACAAAGTAAAAATAATTTTAAAAGTTTAAAAACTAAACTGTTGATCATTTTACAAACTTAACTTTTGATATTTTCATAATATATAATTTTTATTATTTCACAAATTATAGTTTTTTGATTATTTCATAAAGTGTAATTGTTTGATATTTTGCAAAGTATAATGATTTAATAAATTTGCAAACAACGCTTTTGATAATTTTACAAACTATGTATTTTTTGATAAATTCATTAAATTTATTTTCCACTAGCTGGACGGCCCCGCTTTGCACGGGCTGAAATTACCAATGGCGATGGCAATCGATTCCATAAAAATGAACCGATCCCTATTAGGATTTTGAAAGCGTCGACGTGTCCCGCGTAGTTTTAGAGAGGAACGTGTGGCGCCTACCAGCGGCCATGCCAGCGCGGTGTTGCATCATGAAAAATGCCCGTCCCCCCTACCCGCGACATGAGAATGGCCCTGTCCCGACCTCAGACGGGACCGGTGTAGTAAATAAAGGTAGCGACAGATGTTGTTCCACTCATTTAGCACATGCAAATTACACATGCCAAAGCTAGATCTGGCACATGCAAACCTGCACATGCAAAGACTTTAATTTTGTTTTAATGCGTACAAATTTAAAATACTTTAAAAAAAAAAGTAGACGTCGGAGAACGATTTTAATAACGCAGTAAGAAGTGCTGGAAGTGGTCACAATAAGTCCAGAAAGTTTCATGGCAATCAGTTGAGTGGTTTAAGAGCACATAAAGGACAAGCAAAGAAACAAAAACAGAATAGATTTTTATGTATATAGATTTTCCGTAATTTTCCAAAAATTGCATTATTTATTTTGTCCAAATAACCCTACGAATTATTTATGTGGTAAATCTCACAAAACTTCATTAGGTAGGCCTAATGAAGTTTTCCTTTATGTACATGTACTTTTCAAACAAACATTTTGATTCTCTCGTTAATTTTGTATTTTTCCATTATAAAGATAACATTTCTCGTTATTCAGTTTTTTCTGAAAAGTTCATCATGTGCATTAAGTTAAAATTTGCATAAAATATTCAAATCGCACGTAATTAGTATACAAATGTGCTTAATGTTAAGGTTATGATTGTAATTGTAATAATCGGATTTTGGAATTTAATTTTAAAAAGGAAAATAAAAGCTTAACAAATTTGCATAAAATATTCAAATTGTATGCAAACATTATGCAAATTTACTTAAATATATGTGTTTGCCATTTTAATTATCGTATTTGTATAATTTACTTCTAAAAATGAAAAAAGCAAAACAAATTTGCTAAAATATACAATTTTCATGCAAATTTGCTCAAGATTGTTGTGTCATTTTAATTGCTGGATTATGTATCATTTTTTTCCTTAAAAATTAACCAAGCTAAACATTTTTGTTTAAAAAAATAGTAGCTGATATTCCGCAGTTTATGCAAACAAATTTTCATTAATATGACAAAGTGGATCTAAGTTGTATATTTCTACCAAATAATAAAATATTTAAACATTGTCATTTTTTCCTATTTATTGGGAGATTAATGAGTCTTAAATTCAGAATAATAGATTAATTTTCCTAAAACTGTGCTCATATATTAAGTAAATTTATTTAAAAACAGGGCCAATAAATGCATTAGTTGCTAGGGGATATCATTATCGTTCATCAAATTTCGAAGTATGACATTTGTTTCGTAATAAACAATCATTCATACTACAGTAATACAAAATCTTTAACTATCAAATATTAAATTCCACAGAAAAGCATGAAGAAGGCAATTCGAGTATGCCTGGTGTACGTAATGTATATCTCTCATTATGAAAAGTCACTTACTATATTACCCGGCGTTGCCCGGGGAACATAAAAAAATTCTAAATACTCACCAAGTTACATATGCGATGCGATGTACCGGGAAAAAAAGCAAGCGTATGGGAGCGACCCTTATTGTTTACAAACGGAAGCTGATTTGCGCATTGCACGCGGGCGCGCTCTCTCACGTGCAAACCGAAGTGGAATCATGACGCGGCTCCGCGTCATGAGGGGCAAACCGAAAAGGAAGACGGCTAAATTAAAGGCGGGCTCACGATGGAGACGAAAAGTCCATTTTGGAATGGCCCGTTGACGCACAACGCCAGTCGTACCAAGATGGAGGCGTTTTGCCTTTTATAGATAGGTTTTATTTAATCTATATGTTAGGTACAAACATTTGGCTTGCGGGAAGTTACAGATAAACTTGTGTAGTTTGAAATCATGTTTTAATAAATTTCCAAACGTGCATATTTCATGGCCTGGAGGTTTAAATTTTTAACTTTGTTTTGCCGTAATAGGAGAACACAATAAGCATTTTCCTGCATCAACGCCATTTTGTTTATCGAATACAGCGCCACCTAGATCGTCATGCAGTAGACAATTTTACGAGATAAAACTTCACTTGTTTATCCTCTTAAGTCTGCAAATCGTACGTTTTTAATTAACGTAGTTTTTATTGAATAATTTGTCAATGTAGGAAAGATTTTATGTATATACAGAACACATCGACCATTTTCTCGCATGGAAGCCATTTTATTTATTGAATGCAGCGCCACCTAGATCGTAATGTAGTTGACACAATTTTACGTGATTAAAATTTGCACGTTTATGCCCAACATTTCGTAAAAGGAAAGACTTTAGGTACACTTATTAATTAAATTTAATAGCATGAGCATGTAGGCCTACTCACCGATTTCTTCATTAGGATTTGCTCTTCTGTCGTAGTTCCTAAAAAGGCTGTCGATGGCTTCCAAATCTTTCAGTTTTTCACTGAAAAAAAAATTAAGATCATTAATCATCTCGTATCAAAAAAGTGAAAGTGAAATGTCAAGGTCCAAAGACTTCCACTATCATGATGACCACAAAAACAATGCTTCGAAACAGAAATGGTCTAGTGAAATTCGAGGAAACCCAGTCATACTTTCAAGATAGATTGTCATTTATACGTAAAACTGTTGTTTGTAAGTGAAATTTGTGAATTTCGGTACTTTAAAACATTAACGTAAATTTGGAAAATTTGAAAATATTAAAGTCGGGAAAATTTTAAAGTAAGACTGCTTTTAAATAATTCTATAAATAAATTCTAAGTTTGCGAAAGAATTGCACGAATAATAATTTGAAATAATATATATTTGTAATTATTTTATAATTAGTAATGATTTACATACTCGTACTTAATGATTTAATAGTACATTGGAAAAAGTAATTAAAATAGAACTAGTAACAATATAGCGGTATAACTAATACAATAGTAAAACAGCATTAATGGAAATTTAAAAAATAAACAATAAATATAACAAATATAAATAACTAAAACTTTAAGATGAAAATTATACGAAATCAAAAATAAGTTTTTTAAAAACTTACGAAATTATGACTTTAAATTTTAAACTTTAAAAAAATATTATAACGCAAAATAATAGTAACATCTATAAAATGAAAAATACTCGTTGTAATAATTTAAAAAATGTAAATAACATAAAATTCAAATATAATAAAACAAAAATTCACATATTTTAACTAATCTTCAACACCTAATGTGAATAATATTACCGCAGATGGCGCTGTGGGTTATTTATAAATTGAATTAAAAGATGGCATTTTCTTTCACCCTGTATAAGAAGATTTATTTTAATGGCGGAAACAATGTGTTCTTTGGAAAAGCAATTCCCTCTGAAATGCCTTATTAGCATCTTGATTAAAAAAGCGAATGCTTTTCGTTTATGACTTTGATACGATTTAATAAAAGGACGTCGGGAGAATGCGTAATTAATTCAACGACTAAATTTTAATGTCAAGATACAAATGCTATAATTAATGACGAGATTTCATTACGCGGAAAATTGGGCGTTGAAAACGACTTAACGTCATTTCCTTACATTAAATTTTTCAATAAACATCAATTTCCGGCTTTAGATTAATTATGTGTCGAGAATATTGATGTTTTCTTCAAAAGTAAACACAATTACCCCTGAATATTACGTTAGAAGGCAGCCTGGTATAACGATTTTGCTCGTAGAAATTGCCAACGTTCTGGGGCTTTCGAAGAAAGCCAATAATTTCAAGAATTAACTATTATCTTTGTTCTAACGTTTTTCTCCCAACCTTTTCCCCTCCAACACTTCCAACCTTTTCCCCTCCAACACTTCCAACCTTTTCCCCTCCAACACTTCCAACCTTTTCCCCTCCAACACTTCCAAC
>JAQGAO010008006.1:0-10754 GCA_034697705.1 Ommatoiulus sabulosus | reverse complement strand
GAACATGTAAGGTCACAATAAATGGTGCGACTTCGTGATCTTACGCGTTCTGTATGTGTCTTTTTGATTTACAGTGTGATAAACCTTGATAAAAGTACACTCTTATAATCTTTAAAAATTTATCTAAAACGTATATTACTCTAAATTAACGCGTATGATGTAGGGCCCTATACTGTTGCTGAAAATTATGGTTAAAATTACTCTCTCGCACGTGGATTTTTAAATTTCAATAAACACAAGTGGAAAGTTTAAAAATTAACATAAACGCCGTGTGTAAGGAAATATAGTAAATAAGCACTGTATTGCAAAAACAAATTTTAAAGAAAGCAGGGAAAATGCTTGAAAAGTGACGTAACTGATTCAGCTTTAAATAAATGCATGAATGTACAGGTATTAGTGGCAAGGGTGGAATCGTCTGGGTGAAGTGTACTAATCTGAACATGCTTTAAAAATGAACAGATAGGAATTTATATACATGTACAGGAATTGAGGCAAATGACCATAAAAATTACATATTGGGAAGTAGCTTTCGTTGATATTTAGCTTAATTTACGTGAGGCTCAGATAAGCAAGTTGCACCAAATATCTCTTAAAATGGAGTTTTTCTTTGATCTGGAATAACTGAGATTGTTTCTACGAAAGCATATAAGTTATTTAGAAGGGCTGGATTTATCTTCGAAGGAATAAATGTGCATATTACTTATTTATTAATTTGTATTTAATATTCCGGCGTTAATATTGAAACAATCATCTACAAAGCACACCTACATGCACAAGTATATATATACTGTATAAATCCATCAGAATCTCAACATCGATTGAATTATGTGAAATGATAAAACCAAGGAACGAATTACATTTTTCAACTAAGTTGCATCTAATTATTGAGCGATTATGGGGAAATATCGTTATCGTCAATGCCAAATATACGTGTATATTCTATTAACATTGCTTATATAGGAGAGTGAAATTTGGCATTATTCATCACGAGTAATTAATGATTTAACAGTCCTGCAGTCTGTAATATACTATAGCATTGAATTAAGTGGCAGAATTCCAAATTTAATGCAAAGTGATTGGTGGGCGGTAATCTCTTTAATTAGCAATATTAGATTCGAGAATTTTCTTCCTGTTTAAATCGAGTTATCTCGGGTTTAAAGTTACAGAAAGATTAAGTGTATGGCCGGCTGCATAGTTTACATTATTATTGAATCTGCCCGGTTTTCCTTATAACTTAAGATTTGCATGTATACAGTGCATGCAGTATTACATTTTTGGCAGCACATTAAATGGATTTAATTACAGTCGCTCAGGTGCAAAATATATACATGTATTGATATGATACTAAAGCATTACTTTTTGTACAATAGTTGTGGAATTACAGGCAAAAAGCAAACTCGAGTAGAATGAACATTAGAACGAAAGTCTCTCCATCGATAATCTGCAATTCAAATTCAATCCAACAACTATATGTAATATAGTTGAATTATAACCAATTAAATCAACCGACATTTTTCTGCATATTTAATCGCTTTCCCAATAACCAAATATCGTCAAATAAACTTTATCAAGAAAATGTTTGTAATAAAATTCTAATTGTTTACTGATTAATCCTGCATTCTATATGTACACTGTATGATGGCTGAGGTGTGTTGCAGGTTCTTGTCTGATATACCGTTATAAATCGCTAATGGTTCACCCAACGAATAATTTTCAATGCCTCGGAGGTGATTTCACTTTTCTTAAAACCTTCTCAGTTTATTTTGTAAATGTTCTTCAGTCGTTTGAAAAATCGTGTTTATTTTGCATTGTTTAGGTGTGCATGAAAAAGTATTGTTTATGGGAGTGAATCATGATTGCCATTATTACAATACATATTAAATGCTTCTTGACCTGTGCAGAAATGTACAAAAAATAGCCCCATTGTAATCGGCCTGAAATACATTTAATATCTATTGTAGTTGTTGCCATGTTCTCGGCTACGTGGGAATATTATATTACCAGCTGATTACCTATTGAAGAAATTCTATCTAAAGGCCTATTTTGCGATTGTATTCTATACCGACTTCGGTCCAGCTCTACAAGTAGAGCGTAATTAAGTCGAATCGCTATATGGCATTTTGTGGAATTTGTTCGTGATTTACTGGGAAATTGAAGAACTTGTGCCGTTTTTATTTTATCTTTAATTTCTATATAAGATTGCCAATGAAATTCTCAGTTATCCAAGGTGTTTTTTTTATTTCATTTTTTACTTGTGTAAATGCATCGTGTAGCCTTAGCTTGTTGAATCGACCCAATCTGCACATCTTTTTGCATCTTAGGCGAATTATTCGTCCACTATATAGATGAAGCTGAATGCAGTGACCCGATTTATTTGAATTCATATCTTTCCGAAAAACGAAAAGTTCACACCGTGTAGTGTAACGCCCTGAAGAGCAGTGTGCGAACTGGAGCATATCGTTCAATTTATAAATTCACTGAATTTCACTTTCTAACCTGTTTATTATTGATTAGTTTATTATTGTAAGATGCCGGGATATAGGACACGCATTATTGAGGTACTTAAAAAAGTCATTATTCGTAAATAATTAATCGATTATGAATCACTCCAGTGCAATTTTGATTGAGCCAAATAGAGTGGATTAATATGCAAAAAAATCCCATTTCATGCCAAAAAAAATGGATTATTAGGACATTGGCGTTTTTCTATATAATGCAGAGGGGTAATTTTGTTCATTCTTTATGAGTAGCGACTGTTAAGCGGCAAAATAATTGTCCGAGTTAGTCCTTTAACAACTATATAGCGTTAGCATACAAGCATGTTGGCGTAATCACGGTGACGATTTAGTGTCGCTATTCTTTTCCAACTTATATTTGTTCACGTTATAATAATTATGAACAACAAACTAGAAAAAATCGCAATCGAGTTCTAACTATCATATTGTATACGTCGATCAAACGGCGGCACATATGGGATGAGAAAATATGGTATGAAAAAATATTCAAATTGTATTTCGTTTCAAAATGTCTTTTGGTTTTACTGTGATGGATGGATTTGTTAAGTTTACACGAAAAATATTTCGTGCATATGATCTGGTCTGAACTCATCAATCAGCCGACGTAGTAAATATTGAACCGCGTTCGTGCATGACTATTGTGAAAATAGTGCCAGCGTTTGTTTGTCGCTTTTTTTCTTTGCAATTTAGTTACACCTTTTTTTTTTTCTTGTTCATGCTATAGTCGTTTTTTGGAAGAACGTACAACAATCTATCTTCGTTGTCGGAATGCAAGAACAGCGGCAGATGCGTGATTAACAAGAAGAACCGAACATCTTGCAAAAGCTGCCGCCTCAGGAAATGTCTCATGGTTGGGATGTCGAAAAGTGGTTAGCATTATGGATCGTTTTTATATTGCCTTTATTTCGGGTGGTCAAGCGTAATAACGTGCCATTAATTATACACTTGCCCAAAGCGCAATGTATGCCCTAGAAGTTTTTTAAAACCTTATATTCATTATTTTGTGAATGGACACATGCATGTGAATGAAATTACATATTAAAATGCGGTGTTAATGTATACTTTACCGATCGCCACATCTGGTATAGTGGAATATCACGAGTTAGTTGAAATCTCGTATTTATATATTCAAAAATGATAGTGGCAGAACTATACGAGCCTCGAGAACATCCTACATTTTTTTGCAACAAATTCTAGATGCACTATCTGTCGAATATTAAACGCAGGGTTCAAGTACATGTATATTATAAACGAACCTAAAGTTCTTTCATTTATTACCTCCTCATTCGTTTTTGGGCAAGTGACGTATCAATGGACCATGTTCTTGAGTACTTTTAAACGATACTAACAATTTTAACACTGCATTTTATATCTATAGGTTCTCGTTACGGTCGACGCTCAAATTGGTTCAAAATCCATTGCCTTTTACAAGATCAGGCGCACCTAAACGGCCAGTTGGACAGCGGCTTGACCTATGGCGATTTGAGCTCCAAAATGGTTTACCCCGCCAAGGAGGATGGTAAAGACGATGAACTGCTCACCGGAAGTCCCGACTCGCACAGCGATTCCTACGGCGAGTTGGATTCTAAAATGTGCAACGGTTACGACGGTCAAGTGAAAAGTGGCAGCTTGTCCCCCTTGTCGACCTACGAGTCGCCCAGTCCCCCTTATGACAAAAAGGAGCCTTTCTTGCAAGGCATTCCCATGTCCCCTCTCTCTCCAATGTCTCCTCTGGCGGCGCTGCACCATCAAAAGTTCTTCGGACAAGCAGCGGCCGCAGCTGCCGCTGCAGGATTCTTACAGAACGGCTACAACGGCTTCCACAGACTGGCCAACGGCGGAGAGCCTCTGGCCTTCAGGCCCTACGCACCTCTCAACCAGTTGGATTTCTTGTTGAAGAAACGCAAGGCGTTCGTCTTCGACGTGCCACCATCTTGCACCACCACGGAACAGGAGCTACCCATGGACCTGTCGGTAAAAAAGGCGGTGGAGAACGCGCCCGAAGAAGTACGAGTCGTATCCGAGGAGGAGCCGAAGGACGCACCTGGAGAAGGTGGACCGAGTGGCCATCGGGGGGCGGAAACGCCTTTGGACCTGACTAAAAAAGGGCTTCCTGTGACGTATAGTTCATCGTTTTCTCCCCAAGGCGAATCCACCGCTGTTGGAGAACTTTCACCCAACTGAAAATTGCGCGCGCCTTTGTCAATGACGTAATTATTAAGCGTAGTCTTGATCCGCAAATTGCGTAACGATTTGAAGCCATCTTGAATTGGGAAGAAAACTACAATGATTATACGTGGTTTTTTCTTGCAGGGCTTGTATTTGGTGGCGCCATCGACACGGGCGAGCGTTGATTATTAGACTATCTGGAATGCAACGAACATCTCACAGCACCATGGTCAATGCTGTATTCACATTGAACCAATTGAAGACAAAAACGGTCGTTGACGCCATCTGGAAAACGTCACCGTGCTTCTCGTCCATTTCGTTTTTGACAGCCAAAAAGTAGAAATGGCGTATGGCAATTTTATCTGCGCATGAGCGACGGCCGTTTTTCTCTTCAATTAGTTGATTGTGAATGCAGCACTATGGTTAAGCTCAATGAGTAATCCGCCATTCCACTGTCAAGAGACCTCGCCAACTTTCAACCCTAAATACATACTGTATAATACTGTATATTGGAATCCCATCTTTGAATATTCATTCAAAGATGGGATTCCAATATACAGCCATGGTGGTAGCCATGGCAGTGCACGTATTTGCATTATGCTCACTCCGTGTCGGACCCTTTGATGTTCAGCCACGCCCTTTACTTATAAAGGGAATCATAGTCAACGTGTCACTCGCCTGATATTGGGTAAAGATACCCACAGGGTAGCACAGTATTCATTGGCTTATACGGATATTTGGTTTCACGGTATGATATGGGCGTGTCTTCATTTTAATGATGATAGAATTCAGTTGGCACTGCGAACGCAAAGCCAGCTAAAAAGCGGCGAGTGAGCATTAATACTGGTGCTTTAGCCGCCTAGCCGCTGGCTAACGGCTGGCAATGTTTAACCCCAACCCCAATCATGTAAGTAAAAAGGTTTGGATTGCAAAATGGTTGAAAATGCATGGCGGCATTTAAAAAATCCCAAATCACGGCCTATTGCTCTTGGTTTTTGACCACAGTATACGAAAGACCAGTATGGTACACCGCCCACTTTTACCTAGCCATGAGCTTGCAGCGTATATATACTGTATATATATATATATTTCGGTTCGTATCGCACCGCCCATGTAATTCTTTGACTATCACTATTGATAAACCGATTGCTATATTCTTAGCCAATGGGCACTATTGTGCTACCCTGTGGTTATCGTAATGGTACGAAATTTATGCAACTAGCTGGAAGGCTCGGCATTGCCCGGGCTGTACTTACCGATAGCGACGAAGTAGGCCTAATGAACGAATGAGTTACGAATAATGGTTTTCCAAAATTGAAGGGAAATTGATTAGGGGTACTCAGGCAAAAGTTTTGCGACTCACATTTTTGGCAGTCGTGAAGTCACGGGTGCAAAATATATTCCTTATGCACGCGTGACTACACAATTGCTGAAGCGCGATTCGCAGAGCTTCTGTATACACCTGTAGCTCTATTAAAGTATGTGAATCTCTGTGATTTTGTGTGTCGCTTTTAACTTAATAAATTAGCGCAGATCAAAATCATTCCTAAAACAAAAGACCACCACCAACAACGCGTGATTAATTGTCTCTGTAAGGCTGTATATTCCCTGCAGATGAATTTGGCAGGATCTCCCAATTAAAGATGGCGTCAATTTGACATACCTGTGCCTTGCATTCTTCGATGCCAATGAACGGTGTAGCCTATGCGGCATACTACGCTGCGTCATTGTACGCAGCCCACTTAAACGGCAGCAACAACAGTATTTTTATGAGGCATTTTTTTTTATAAAATATAATTCCTATGTACATTTTTTAGAATTCATTTTCAACTTGAGAGTCTGAAGTGCCTGTTTTCGTCCTCTTGCGTAATATACATGTATGTATCGCGAATACGATCTTCCTACAAATATATTTGCACCGACAACAGAAAACTTACTAAGAAATGTACAAATGTGGTCACGTGTGTGTATATATAAATATATATACAGTATAGATTCATATATATTTGTGAGCGTGTGTTTGTGTATTTATATTCGTATTCATTAATTGCCTTAAAACATGTTTTTGCAAGTGAAAAGCTCAATTTAAGGCCATAGTTGAAAAAAGGAGTTTCCCAGTTTGTCTTTTAAGATTTAATTGAATTGATACATTCTGAGCTTGATTTTGAAGCTAATGAATTCTATAGTAAATGGTTAGCAGTATCCAATTTTCATTTTAAATGAAATTTGTTCCGAATTATGGAATAAGACTAAGAGCACCTTGAAACTTTCTTGAAGTAACTAATGCCACCCGATTCCTTGGACTAACACTCCACAAATAGAACTAACATGCAACAAAACCATCCTAAAATTGAAATAATGTCTAAGTGATTTTTCCCCCCCCTTTTCTCTCTTCCATTTTTGGTAAATAATTATGATCATTTTATGCCACTGTTTGGAACTCATTATATTGATACTGTTATGGGAGCTGAGTCTTCAAAAACGAAATAAATCGTAAGTTGTAGTCGGACATCGGGTAGTAAGTTACTTCAAAAAAGTTTCAAGGTGCTCCCACCCTAAGGCAAACGAGTCATTTTTCAGCTATTGTCTTATCAACTGCCAGATAACAGTATGTTAATAATTTAATGTGAAAATGATAATCAGGATACATTCGTTGTGCACTAAAACCACAACTTTATGTGATTACATCCGATTGCTTCCAATTTATACAAAATGTGTTTAACTCGAAGTCTTCCTCTTTTTGGGAATATTTGAAAAGTGGGCAATGCTTTTTGTGTAGTTAATCCTTAACTCAATTAATAAATGCAGATTGTCATTTCTCGTAATTATAAAACCCTCCTAGAATAAAAGGGACACGAGTAAGTCGGAGTAGCTAAGCCATAGGGCGTCGATTCATCAGTCATGGTTTTCAGACATACAGGAACAATCAGTATACTCTCTTCATTATATTCCAATTTCTCATTCTCATCAGCATTTGATAATAGACTCTTCCAACATCTTTAATTGTTTTAGAAATAAAAAAAATCATTTATGAAAAAATAAAGAAACAAAAGACTGTTGATGCAATTCCGATATATGACAAGAGAGTTATATCAAATTTGCGGTGTATAAAAAATAAAAAAACGTATTTGGAGTCGACGCACAATTTTTGCATTTTCGATAAAAACTTAACAAGAAATGCCGTGGATATAAGTTCTTATATCCAATGGTGTCGTGTCGTTATGCTTTCAGTGGTGAAAACAATTTTTATGAAGATATGACAAGAATTAGTCGAGGCTCTACCTGAAGTTCTTAATGATAGCACATTCTTAATAATTTGTTGTAATTAATGTTTCTTGATTTCTTTTAGGCCAGATTCTTTTGTGATGAGTTTATTTCCTTGTATATGGTGCCGTTATTCATGATGTCTCGTTCAATGTTTTTTTTGTATCCATTCCATACTTACTAGTAGCAATTTGTGCTACAACCTAGTCCCATCCAATCCATCTGTCTGACACAGAACAGCTTAAATTATTCTCTCGTCTGCTCATTACAGTTTGATTATCTTTCACCATTCATATCGATTAATGTTTGGGTGTAAGTGCCTCATATCACACGCTGATACATCTCACACGTATGCAGATATACAATTTTTATTGTAATACTTTAGAAAATGGAGGTTTTAGTGCCTTAATATAGTTTTGAGACCATGTTGGTAATGCCACACATCACAGTGCAAAACGCTCTCAAATATTTGGAGACAATCTCTATTTTTAAATGGACAAAATGTGGAAAATACCATTTTCCAAAACGTAAAATTGCTCAATTTAAACTTTTGCTCGTTTGTTGATAATTGCGTAAACTTTGAATTCAATCAGTATGACATCTCTGTAAAAACAATGATCCTTGATATGCAAACACGATAATGCGCCGATTTATGCGAACAAAAGCTTAACATTTTCAATTTACTTATAAAGGAGTTATTTTAATATAGTGTACCGTGTGCAAACAGAGATTATATAGAGATAAATTGGATCCGTTTTTCAACGCAAATCGTGTCCTCTGTTCTCCATTGTTCTGCTTCGAAATTCAGTGGACTTTTTTTTTATATTTCGCAAAAGGTTTTTTACTTGGTTGAGAATTTAAGTACGATCCATCAACTGTCCATCCATAAAACGATCAAAGCAAATATTTTTTTAAAATGAGACAGGGAGATAATTTTATTTACCACTGTAACATACGGATGTTGTGATTTGAATTTTATGAGCTAGGATCTCACGAAGGAGGGGTGGGGAAGGGAGTTTACGAAAAGGAGTTTGGGCATGTTTTTATGAATAACCTTCTGTTGTGAATTTGAGAGGAATCATGCGGTAGTTTTTTTCAAATGTGCATGCTGTTCATCAATTGTGCGAGATACAATTATGTGTACAACTTTCCTTTTACCGTTAACCACTTAACCAATATTTTGCGCGATTTCGCAATTAAATTTCAGACATGTTTCTAGTGTTTCAGTACATTTTATGTTTTTGACAAAATTACAAGAGCGTTTCGGATGTCAGAAAAATCAAAAATGTAAAGAATGTATACCGCATATCTATCTTCCTTAATGGCATAGCTCAAAACTACACCAAGAAAATGTGGCGTAAGGAATTTCCTTGTTAACAATTTCGAAAACATTGATTTTTAGCTATTTTCCAGATCACTTTGCTTTGTATTTTGTATTTTTTCAAAACGTGAATGAAACTCACTGTGGACTATATTACTGTAAACGTGGAATGCTTTGAGCAGACTCTTAAAATAATGTACACGCTTGGAAATTGAGCCTGAAATTTGCATTTTTTCAAACAAAGATAATTATGTAATTATTGATCATAAGAAATCGAATAATCTTTCGAAAGAACTTTGACAACGACAGTACTAAATTAAGAAGTGTATAGTGATGTCATCATTTGCGATAGTTTCCATTCATGAAGCAGCCACAACGAGTGCAATTAACTTCTTGAATGCTCGCAAACCATGTTAAATGTTAGGGATATTTTGGGCATTTATAAATCCTCTAAATAGTGGCTGAAAACGGCAACTTAAAAACAGGATTTAAGTATATATAAAGCTTATAGAAAGACTGACACCCACCACTCATTATGTAATATTCACAATGTTTAGTCTATACATGTATATGCTGTAGATTTGTTTCGCCATTTTTTTTTGACAATTGAAACACTGGCAAGTTTTTCCACAAATATCTTATTACAAGATAGTGCGTCAACATTGCAAAAATCCGCTGCACAAACTGCATCGTAAAACTAATTTATGTAGAGAACATTGTCTTTTTCGGGCAACGAATGTTATTGACTTCCATGTGTTAGAGATTTAGTTGGCTGAAATTCAAATGCAACATACTAACGACAAGTGCAAAAACAGCTTTAGCCAAGCCAATACAATACAATACAATGCAGATTTAGGGAAAGGTGTGAAGTTTAAGCTGACATCCATCGGCTTGACATCCCACTGGTTTTTGCTGGTGTAGATTACTGAGTCTTTGGGGTTAGACATTTATCGTATGCGTGAAGTGGCAGTAAACGAATTTCTCCAATCCATTAGTTAGTTTTAATCTATTTTAAACCAAATATTTCCTTCTATTTTTCATATTTCAATTCGTTTATTTTTACGTCTTGGAATTAACCATGTGCATGTATACATACATATGTTTGAATTTTGTCTAAAAATATAGGATTCCGCATATTATTTAATTTCCTTAAATGTCAGACCCCCATCCTCGTTATCTATTCATTTGCCTGTATAAAGTATGTAACAAGTTGTTGACATGTTTCGCCTAGTGAATGTATAGGATATACATATAGATACTCGTGCCATCGGAAAAAAAATAGCGTTCCAAAGTGTCATATACTGTATGTCATGATTAATTTAATATTCTAGTTAACACGAAAAAATGGAAATAGATTAGCTGGCATTCGTAAATTAAATTAAATATTTCAAATTACAATGCTGCTGTGCAGTTTTTGTTGATCTTAAAATTTGAAAAGTGAAATTTAATGAATTTCTTGGATTTTGAGGGTTAAAAAATAACCC
>JAQGAO010008005.1:0-10756 GCA_034697705.1 Ommatoiulus sabulosus | reverse complement strand
TGCCGCATTCTTATCCCGCTTGGTGACGCTAGTGTACGCCGAGTGGTAAGCGCCTGCAATAAGCATTCTTTGTGCTCGCACCCTAAGACGGAGCATATAAAGCGAATATATATATATAGGTTCCACTGTAGCCTAATATCTCGAGATGTCAATGCTAATTCGCCGAACGTCTCTTATTTCCAGACAACTCAAGATGTCAGCGCTAAACCTCAAAATGCTCCAGTGAAAGACATCTAGAGATACCGTGCAGCGTGTGCCTTAGCAGTTCGGTACAATTCACGCTGTCAGTGCTAATCTCGCAGATGTCCCGCAGTCGAGGACATGTCAAAACGTTAGCATAGTCAGTGCGAGCCATCGGTTCAAAGGTCGTGTCTCCGGAAGCCACGCAGCGCGAGGATTGAAGAAGACGCTGTCGATAATGACAGACGCGCGCGTATAAAGCGTGATAAGATATATCGGTGTCAATTTTAGATGCCCGCATCTTTCCAACTGCTATTCTCCTCGCATGGCCATAAAGAGGAGCGTCATTAGCCCATAGCCCATCGGAGGAAGAAATCCCCCACCGCAGGGGGGATGAACGCCACTCGCCTATTTGCAGTTATCTGCCAAAGGAGAGCACCAAAAACGCGGATCGCGTCTAGTTGGGCATAAATTGCGGAGGCCGCGCATCCCAACCACTTGAGGAAAACGCGTGTTATTGCACTTCGGGGTGCTTTTGGATGCAAACATCGTGCTCCGAAAAAGAAAAAAGAAAGCGCCGTACGTTGCGTTCTACGGCGCAACTCCGGTGTATCGCATCGCGTCTATCGGACCGCATCTGAATAAATCGATTTCTGCAAATTCCTCGAGAAAAATCAGCAGTGACGTCGTCGAGACGCGTTTAGAGTTTAAAGCTTACTCGGCAACTCTACTTAAAAGAACAATGACAGAGCCCTCGTCAAATCTCCAGCGGTTATCGACTAAAAAGATGGGCTCAATCGACCACAAAAAATAAAAAGTGACGACTCAAGAGCACAAAGAATGTTTACTTTCGACGTGCTTCCTTCGGCTTCTTTTCAGCTTCTTGTTTCCAGCTTTGGAGTGCACAATGAACGCTGATATCAGCGTGATGGTCAGTGTGCTTGGTGGCGCCATTACATGCGGTGTGCTAGGTGAAACATTCCGTGTCAAACCTTGCACATGCGCATTAGCATCTCATGATGAGCGCAGGACACGTTTTTACGGTACATATATGCGCAGGTACACTTTTGACCAATCGTGCTGTGTGCCACTCTGTCTTAAAAATATGCTTTCGGATTTCCAAAAAAGAATGTTAAAAGCATACTTGAAAACATAATAAGCGCTTCATGTAAGCGCAGCCTAGCTCGGCTAAGCTTTCTTTGTGAACGCCATCATTTAAAAAAAACATGCCGCATTCTTATCCCGCTTGGTTGCGCTAGTGTACGCCGAGTGGTGAGCGCCTGCAATAAGTGTTCTTTGTGCTCGCACCCATAGACTGGAGCCAATAAATTTCGGAAACAGATATAACAATCGTGTTGTCAGTTGTGTAACAGTCAGCGCATCGTCACTCATATACCCGGATTCGGGACCGGCAACAATGGCGAACTACTTCACTGTAAGTGTCTGCAGGGGAAGAACCTTAACCGAACAAGGAGGTGGACGAGATGGGAAAGAAGAGTACAAGTATAGCAGATCACAGTAAAGTGTAGTTAAAGGTAATAAAATAGGTAATGGTTGTCATTTTTGCAGCGACTTTAAACTTCTCCGTTGCTGCATGCGTGGCCGGGGGTAGATTCGACAATAAAATAATTTTCGAATAGAATGAATTTGTGACACTGTTTCAAATAAGTGGGTATATACGGTGCGTGGGACATTTATTATAGTTCATTAAGAGTTCGAGAAAAAAATGCAATCCAAAGAGCAACTTCGTTTTATTAGGGCTTACTGGTTGCGGTGAACGGACCGTCGTTTTTGCATCCAACACGGTTTTCCAAAAAAACAAGGAGCGGGGAGTAATTACGGGGAACATTAACGAAGTAGGGAATCCAAACTTGAAGGAAAAGGCTTTTCTTTGCCGGGCTATAAATAGCTTCTTTTATGGGCAATCGGCGAAACAATGCGCTCTCTGGAAGGTGAGATTGGAAAAATCGTCGGGGACTGGAAATCCTTACGGGCAGGATCGAGCTTCGGAGTTAGCGCAGTCTTTATTAGCGACAATTATACAGGGTGCCTCGACCCGAAAGAACTTAGTGCAACGAAATCATTTCATTAAAGAGCAATTATATAGTGCGGCAATTAAAACGAGTTTACTGCCAGAAAGGTGGCGCGGCTGATCATACATGTACATTGTAATTTGTAGTTGTAAAAATCATGGCAGTTCGGATTTGGTCAAGTTGGGTTAATCGTATAGGGGGGAATCTAGCTAAGGGCCGGGCCATTCAAAAAAAAAGTCCTCATGGGGGGGGGGGGGGGCGGGGGATAGGTTGAGTCACGGACCCAATGTGGACAGGGGGAGGGAGGGGGGTATGACCAACTCGGACGTCCGCTTGATAAAAGAAATGCCAAATAAAATCAGTTCCCAAAGTATAGGGAAATTGATCGCAATATCGCATAAGTGATTCGTTATAAATTGCAAAAGTCAGTAAACAGGGTACCTCCAGTCCTGGAAAGCCTGGAAAAGTCAGAACTTAAAAGCTCAGGGTCCATTTGCAAACTTTCAAATTTTCCCAGTATAAAATTTGCAAAATTCATTTTTCTTGAGCATAAACTCGCAAAATTTTCAACCTTTTCCGATGTCATCATTACAAATTTTCCCAAGTTTTCTCGAGGACAAATTTGCAACATTTTCCACGTTTTCCCAAGTACAAACCTTCAACATTTTCAACTGTTTTCGAGTACAGATTTTTTAAAATTTTCAACAGTTTCCGAGGAAAAATGTTCAAAATTTCCAACAGATCTCCTCTTTGGTAAAATTCTCAACTTTTTCAGAGTACAAAATTTACGTTTTCCGAGTACAACTTTGTGCAAAACTTTCAAAATTTTCCGAATACAATTTTTTTTAAGTTTCGGACGTCCGAAGGAGGGTGTGGGTTCCTGATTGATCGGACACAATGTGGACAGGGGGAGTCCAATTTTGGGACAATTTTAAGGACATCCTTTCTGAATGGCCCCATTCCTCCACGTTTTAGCAGATTCTCGTCCGCGAGATTGAGCTGACGCATCGCACTATAGGACGTTCAAAATGGACAACTAAAGCTATAGCTAGAGATTTTTTGATCGGTTCAAGCGGGTTATCGGCTGACGTCCATGCGATATATCGTCCAAAGACGAACGTCCTTCTGCAGGCATTTTTGGGTGATGCGAATCAAGGAGAAAGTATCGGAGGATGAAGTAAAATCCGGCGAGGCGCTTCGAACAGAACCCTTTGCCGATTTGCGCAGTGCCAATATCCGAGTCGAACGTGAGCATCCGATGATTCGTTTTGCGCCGTCGGCTGTTGCACCGGCAGCAGCGCCAATTTCGCTCTTTGCCCATTATTCGGGCGCGAGCAGTGATAAATGGCAGCCGGCGAGCAATTGAGAAAAGGCAAGAAAAAAGAAGAAAAAAAAATATAGGCGGCTATTCGTTTTATTGCCGATGAAAAATCAATAATAGTCTCCGCGCAGTCGCCCCTACGGCGCTCTCGTTGGAGCGCTCCCAAATCCTAACCGGGCAGCGAGCGCCGTAGACCATAAAACGAGATGCGGACTCGCTGCTGGAGTCTATGGATGGTCATCCAGGCGTGGATTACTGGGATTTGAAAGAGCTGACCACCCGCTGACGGAAAAATGACGACCAATTGCGAGATACTCCGATGCCGCTTCTTCTTTTATCCGGAGTTCTTTATATCCGATGACCGTCTAATAAGCAACGAAACTACTCTCGGCTAATTTGGAAGAGCAGCCAACGAAAACCATTCGCGCGACATATTTTCTTGAAAGGTGGTTTTTATAGGGACCCTTTCCACACTATTACAGTAATTCAATGTCGGTCATCGTCAAAATTTAAATGCAAAATCGTAAAAGATTGGCATCTTAAAGTTGGCAGCTATGACTGGAAGCTAGTGTTGAAATTATGCATAAATTGTGTTTATTCAACAAAAAAAAGAAATCGACGGAAAAAGTTTTTAGCCGATTTTTTTTTTTTTTTAATCGGATGTTTAAATATTTCTAAATATACACCGAAAAGTTTCCGAATGTTCCAATCGTCGCGTCAAATTTCAAGGTTTGAGAATTAAAATTTGAACGCTTCCTACTGAGAATTTGGCTGAAAATCATTGAACGAGCCACGCATGAGTTTATTTGGTATGGGGGGAATAACGGGACAGGAAGTGTGACCGAGTCAAGGACAGGAGCATGGTCGTTGCCGTTTTTAATGCCGTAATGGGTACCCAATGCATCGACGAAATTGAACAACGAAAATGGCGCATGCGCACAATAGACTTTCATACGTCATTTCCTCGTTGATGAGTTGACCACATTTTAGAAGAGGGCTCCAACCCAGCTCTATCGACGGTCAAACAAACAGCGCTCTGGCCAAATTCAGATCGACGCGTCGTTTCTCATTGTGAATCTGTTTCTCACTGGGAATTGCCTGTCTACAGTCGATAAGCCCTGTGACGTTTCAAGGTGGCGCCGTTGATCGTCTTTCGTCTTTTAGAAAATCATTGTGAATAGGGCATAAGAGGCTTTTGCCACAGTATACGTAATACCAGTATGGTCACTCGGCGCATTTTTCACGTCCATCTTCGCAGCGCCAACTGTGCGACTAGCGGCGGCTAAGTGAAAAATTCGCATTAAGCTACGCCCATTTATCGAAAGTAGTCTATCGCATCGCCAATGTTGTTTTATGCTAATGAACACGTGCATAGTGCCCGGATGTCAGAAACAAGAAGCTAGGGGTTATTCAAAAAAGGACGTCCTCATGTAGGGGCTAAGGGGGTCCAATTTTGGGCAAATTTTGCAGCAGACAATATTATGCTTAGCTGCCACCGTATCAAGTCAGGCGCTGCAGTCGTTTTTATTTTACAACATGGGAACATGAAAGGTGCCGACGCATAGTGACCATAATGGTACTACGTATATTCTGTGCTGTTGCTCAGAAAACACTTATGAAAAACTACGTATAGACTAAATTCTTGACATTCGGCTATATATACGGTTCATTCTTCAAGTGGCATAGGAATTTAGACGAAATTAAAACTGCGGGTATTTTACTTTTTATACTCGCAGTTTCAATAAATTCTGGACAGCCGACTTTTTATTCGAACTCACCCAACGAACGATATAAAACTGAGTGCAAAGATGGCGGAGAAAAATATTCTTTCACTTTTATTTTCCGAAATATAACTTGTATGGACGCAAAGGTGCGGAAGGAGACGTTATATGAGAAAACAGATTTGCGGTTAAACAGGATTGTTTTCGTGTTCGGCACATTCTTTTTTACTAAGTTACACAAAAGCTAAAGTAAACCGCTTTTCCGCATTCGCCAATATTTGGATATAAAAATAAAGATATTGGATTAAAGCGGAGGCATTAAAGGATAGTGCCATTGTATCGAAATCGTTCGCAAATAGTATAACGCTCGTTGGAAAGAGGATTACCGCGCGGTAATCGCTCGATAGTTAAAGTGTATATATATACTTCGAAGATGACGTACATCGAAAGAAATGGCACTTTAAAGCATACATATACTGCTAAAAAAACGTTTAATGAACGCAAGACTTGCTCGAAAATGAACGCAGAAACAGGATAATGAGTATGCGGCTGGTATAGAAGGCGCCACCTGGTTTCGATAAAAGGCAGCGTGTCTGTTGACGTCGCGCAGGCTATTTTGGTCACGCTTCTTTGAGAATATAATTTCAAAAATCCATAAAACCTTATCTTTTTTTTCCTGCCTTTTCAATGCCTTTGGAACTCAAAAGGCAACTCTTCCTCCGTATCAAAATGTTATTCGATACAAGGAGCAAGGGCCAAAAGGGAAAAGTACGGGGGAGAAAAAACGGTTTTTATCGTTGATTTTTCTCGCAAAAAAAAGAAAAGGGGGTGAATGGGCTGGACGGAGCGTAAAAGTCGAATTGAATTGCCCTTCACGTTCTCAAATCCTTCTGTCAAATGGAAAGATTTCGGCCACTTTCGCGTCCATTTAAAGGGTGATCACCACCCATTCTATACAGCAGTTCTTCCTCCAGAGAATGTGACCCGACTTCAACATCCTAGCCCAAAAAGCACGTTTCCTGCAGCCGCCATAACTTGCCTTCAACATGCCGTATGGTCATGTTGGGTAGGGGACAAATTCGGATTAAGGGGAATGGCTTCAACATGCCGTATCGACATCGAACCCTTGATTTTACAGGGTGCTTGAAATGTCTGGTTCCATGAGAGTAGGGGACAAATTCGGATTAAGGGGACAAATCTGAAGCTTAATACTCTCCACGTACATGAACTTTATTTCTTTTACATTATACTGTACATCTTACAACGTCAAATTTGTCCCCTCAACCCTACATTCAAACTATTTCCCATGGAATCGGGCATTTTAATCATCCTTATATATACTGTTATTAACGTAATATCGCCCTCTGCGCCAAATTCGAGTCTTACAGCGCTCCTTTTCAGAATTTCGCCGCACGTGCGAGAATCGCAACGAACACCCTGCATTTTGTCCAGGAATTTTATGAATTGCCCTCAAAGTTTTATTTACCGGACGAAGGGAGAATGGCGTTGAATAGCCTTAAGTAGACGGCCGGAATATAAAAAGAAAATGGTGGGCGTACTCGAAAACACAAGACGCTATTATATTTGATTGCATTTTCCTAAGCTGGATTTTTCCTAGAAAAGCCCACATCACAAATGCCCTTCCATTACAGATTCCCCGAAGGAAACTTCCAGACGTTCGTATATAAGGCTACGAACAACTACAAAAACTCCATTTCACGGCAATAGCGAGTATAGTTTCTGTCTACGCCGTGCGCGAATTCGGCATTAATTCCAACATAAAGAAGTAATTAGCCTCGGTGTAGAAGAAGAAAAAACTCTCGTTGCAATCTTAAGATCCACCAGATGTGCTAGAAATTATGAAGAGCGAAAAATCTCACTTCCAACACGTGTTACACGATTGCGTTGGGTTCTAAATCTCGTAGCTCCGCATTTTAGCATCTGCTTTATCTCACTAGTCCATATTAATCGCAATAACCCTTCTTGGCGAGAAGTGCATCGTGAAGATAAAAATCAATGATTAACACGCCTAACCTTCCACTTTATGGCGGTTACAACGTCACTATAGCGCTAACGGCAAAAACGCAGAGTTTTAATAACAAAATATATTAAACGAAATCATATTCCTTCGAGAACAATAATGGAAGAAGTTAGTTTTAATCATTCAAAAATCGAACGAGGATGGAAGCATGAGCATGTACTTTTTTAAAGAGGGTAATTATGGCAGCGTCTTTTCCCATCCCCTCCTTCTCCTCGTTTTTGCTGTAGATAACTTTCACGAGCAGACGACAAGCAGATGACGCGGTCTTGCCCCGCCCAGATCAGACGAAGTGGGGTACTTCAATTTATACTGCATGGCATATTAAAGGTGTTAATGTATACGGTTGCAAAAATGATTGTCTTTGCTATTGATAAATTGAACGTACAGATAGCAGGCGCATTCGTTTCATATATCATTTTGCATTATTCTTTAATTACTTATTTAGAAATAAACGAGGAAATTGACACAATTTTTGATTTGCAGCGGAAAAACAGCATCAAAATATTTACTTTCGGATAAATATTCTATTCATGCATAGTGATAGTATCTAATGGGGCATTTTCTTAGTTTTTAGAATGATGCTCCTTATTAGCGCCACGATTTTCAGATTCATGTACCTCACAACACGCCCACAATGTAAACCGAGTCACATTAGCCACGCCCATGAGCTGCGTGACGTCACCTGCAAGTTATCTATAGGTTCTTCCCCTGCAGCCACGCGCAGAAAAGCTTCTCTATTGTTGTCGGTCTCAAGCCCGGGTTAATGGGGAGAGTTGAGCAGATGAGTGACGATACGCTGCCTACTACAAAACCGACAACACGATTGATATAAGCTATCGGAACTTTATGGGACAACTTCAAGCGCCGTTTAACTCGAGTACAGTCTGTATACCAATTTCTGTAATTGCAATTTTTAAGGACAGACTATATATACGTAATGTTCCGAAGAAACAAGACGTAGCTGCATTCGGATTTTGTCTAAGCAAAAGTATGTTAAGTTTATACTCGTGCGAGCTTTTTTTAGGATCATCGTCAGGAAAAAAAGCGTCAGGAAATCCGTCGAAGATCGTGTCAAACGATTGCGGCGAGGCGAGAGATGAGAGATGACAGATTTCGCGAAAGGCCCCTCACGTTTTTTTCTTTTATTATTTCCTCTTTTCGACATGGCATCTAGAGCGGGTGATGCGATCAAAGGAAAGAAAAAGATCATCAAATTCCCCTTTTCTGATCGAAAATGAAAAGATGGATCAACGCAAAAACTGATGGAATCAGCGAAATATGATAGCTAGACGGTAAGCCTTAATACACACGGATCCTAATACACTGCGGAATAAGGATGCTATTGGCAGCGCGGGAATAGCATAAAAAATACATATTCAGAAGAGGAAAAGCACAATGTAAACTAAGCTAGAAAAACCAAACCATTAAGATGAATTCGGCAACGAAGATCATATCCGCGATGTTGAAAACTAGACGACAGACGTGCCAGAATTAAATGAATAATTCGCAAAAAAAAAAATCGTACGAATTTCATTCGCGGATGAAAGCAGCCATTTTATTTTTCAAAACAATCATTCAAAATACGGCGTAGTACGAAATGCAACTTTCAATTACTTCCATATTTGCTTTTCTTTCTTTCGCAACTGGGGAATTAGATCTTATGCTGAATGAAAGGAATTAATTTTATAAGATAATCACCTAAGTTTTTTTTTTAAATAAAAAAGTTGTTTTTCCATAGCATGATCTTTTCAGCTAATAGTCTTTTTTTCTCCATTAATTGGAATCCGATCTTGTTTTTCTGAAATATAACCTAATTTATTCCGTCATTCGTGCTTCGCTGAAATTTAAACGCAAAAAGGGTGCGAGGTGAAAATAAATGAGCTCGAATTTGATTCTCCTAATTTTTTTTTATAATTCATCCTTGGAAAAATAAAAAAAAAAGTTGTATGCGCAGTGAATATTCATTCGTTGATAAATGTTAGTTACCATCGCTGGTGATAAGTTTTTCGGAAGAGTTTAAACCGAGCGTGACGTTAAGCCGCTCGAGCACGTACCTCCTTTAAACGCTAAAAAATCCCCTGAACGTTGGCAAACCATAAAAGCATTATTGCGCTCGATATAGTTTTTTTTTTTTTTTTTTTTATTCTTGCCGTTGAATTTCAACTCATGTAAAATATGAACGGGCGAACTCCCCCCCCCCACCCCCAACCCTACAATGGGTTATCGCGGGTCATGTTTTCGGATTACATTTTTGATGAATGTCGGTGAGGAGGCGCCAGGCAGAGAAAAAAAACCGATGGAAATCTGTTTTCAGTCGTATTGCCAGCCCGCGCACACGTGAATAAATAATATATTTGTATAAAAAAAAGTATATGAAATAGACATTCGTGCGAACGCCGAACGGGAGTTTCAGCGCGGCTTAAAAGACTCGCAAATCATTTTAGATGACGATTTATTTTCACTTCAACGCTGAACATTTTCCAACAAAACGAGCGCTCGGATCGAGGTACACGTTCCCTTCGACTCGAGGCAGCCATTTTTAATAATCATTTCAAACCGGCAATTGGGAAGTAGCGTTGCATCTATTTCAATTATTCATTTAATTGTGACGGATTGAACGTCGGCTATAAAAAGCGCCATGAACCGGAACAACGTGCGGGGCGTCCCTTCAAAGATCGAGACGTGGTTCTTATACGTTCCGTTAACAGAATCTATACCGGCGATCTGTCGTGGATGAGGAATTTTTGGATGAGTTTTCGACATAAAATTAAATGTTTTCGATGTTATGGGATTATAAAAAACTTATGTTTCGGATCGCGTAAATGACTAAATAGAAATTAAAACGAAACAGCATTGAGCAAGCGTAACACGTTCAAAAACTTAAATGTTTGGAAGAACAGCTGAATAAAAGCTTTTCGAAAAGGTCTATGTAATTATTTTAAAAAAAAAATCTGCTCGGCGACCCTATTATGAGGTATGTTCTGTTTGTTTGTTGTTGATTTTTAACGTTGGTCTATTTCCGCTACCCGAGGGCTATCACGTATGGGTGCGAGCACAAAGAATGCTTATTGCGACGCATATTACTCGGCGTACACTAGCGCCACCAAGCGGGATAAGAATGCGGCATGCTTTTTAAATGATTTTCAAAAGATAGGCTACAGTTTCAGTTCAGTGCACACAAAGAAAGCTTAGCCGAGCCAGGCTGAGCTTACAAGAAACGCTTATAAGCAGGTTTTTTAAGACAGAGTGGCACACAGATCACTATTTGTCAAAAAAGTGTAGCCATGCCGCCTATGAACCGTAAAAACGTGTCATGCTCCTAACATGAGATGCTAATGCGCATGTGCAAGGTTTTACGCCGAATGTTTCACCTAGCACAACGCATGCAGTGGCGCCACCAAGCACACTGACCATCACGCTGATATCAGCGGTTCATTGTGCGCCCCAATGACGGAAACAA
>JAQGAO010008004.1:0-10757 GCA_034697705.1 Ommatoiulus sabulosus | reverse complement strand
AGTTTGAGGAGTATTCCATAATCTGTGGTTGTTATGGCATCAGTTAGTGTAAGTTTGTTTTTATCTATGGCCACTGCTATTCCTCCTGATGCTCGCCCTCGTGTCTTGTTTTTGTTAGCTGGTAAGTAGAAGTAGTTGTAGTTGTCAGATGGTGGAGAAAAGTCGTTGATCGCCTATGTTTTTGGAGGCAAACTATATCATAGCAGCAAACCTTGTCTTTTATTTCAATGTCTTGTAGTATAGAGTGCAATCCAAATACATTTCAAGAAATTATTTGGATAGTGTGTGTGGTTGGGGTTGTGGGTTCTATTGCGGGTTTTTTTGGGTTGTATTTGTGGGGCTGTGGTGCAAGCATGTGGCTGCTATATTTGTAGATGGTTGGGATGATAGCCATATGGGAAGGCGGGGGTTTGGCTGGTTAGACTGTGAAGGAAATGTGAGTGGTGCCGCGGGTATTTGTAAATTATTTGGAAAGGTAAGTAGAGGCGAGGGTATTTGTAAATTATTTGGAAAGGTTAGTAGAGGCGAGGTGGTAATTTAGTGACCATTTCATTAACATTTCTTTTATAATGTAAGTGAAAAAAGTTGTACAAAATGTTAAAACTCAGTAGGCGTAGCATCTTTATGAAAAGCAACAAATATTTTTAGATGGTAAAATTATCAGTGCAAATTTCGTGAAATGTCCAGAAAATATTTTTCTTGAATTAGCCAAAAAGTATATTGCATGAATGTCATTATTAGAGGAACATTTTTGTTTGGCTTTTAGGGCATCAAATGCATATCCATTAAGGCATTTAACATGTATCGTTTGATTCATTCACATCATGTGACTTTAATAATTATTAAGTTTGGTTTTGTGACTGAAAAAGTATGTTATAGAACAACTAAACTCATTAAGTGTCTTATTTTATCAAAATGTCTGAATTTAAGATGTTGTATTCAATTTAAGACAAATAAAACACCTGGAAACCATATTGTGTTTTACAGTGTTACTGCCATGTTTAAATTTTGGTTTACATAAGCAGCATTCATATTAATGAGCTTTTAGGAAATGTACTACATTAAGCTATTCACAAAATCCACTCAAAGTTCTAGGAAATCTGACTATCAATGGTTAAATTTAGTACAACTTTGTTCATAAAATTCAGAGCTTATTTATGGCATAGGTATTTTTTAGTACATCTAGTATTTCTTAAGCAATTAAAAATTGTCTGTTGTCAAAAAAATTGTTTAAAGCGTGTGCCTTAGTAGGTTTTCAAACCCCATGCAGTTTCTTAAATGTTAGCTATTTTTGAGCAATCTATTACCAAATTATAAAGTAAAATCAGGGCTACATTTTGATTTTCTAATAGGCCAAAATCAGTTATTTCATACAGGTATGGATATGCACAGAGCCATATTTTAACATATTAATTAAGACCATATAAGGAAATTCCCTGATATGACTATATATAAAGGCATATCTTACCATGTTTAAATAATCTACATATGGCTATTTTCAGATATAGCCATATTTGGAACCATGCATGCCATACTTAACCCATGTCTGGCAATATGTAATTTTCCACCTGGGTAGCAAAGCAATGATAAACAGCCTAAGCAAAGCCGGGCCTTTCAGCTAGTTGTTGGTATGAGAGTTACATTTTGTACATTTTGTGAAGAGTTATTTAGTGAAATATCTCACTAAGTTTAAAAGATTTTTAGGCAACAGTATTTAAGTAAGCGTCGAAAAACCAAAAATACCAAACGAAAGAAAACTTTTGTCAAAATCATATTAAACCATAAATTTGTGAGATTGTTTGCTATACGAAGTACCAAAAGAATATAACACGGGACAGTTTCAATGCAGAATTGTCTGAGCTCTGGACGTCCGGGAAAACTGTCTCGGTTGTGAAAGTAGGGGAGAGATTCGAAAAGTTAAAAAGTAGTAATAGAATGAGTGTCGAAGATATTGTAAAAAATATGCCATCAGATGCACATTGGAAATTTTGCACGATAGTTTGATAGTAAATAAATGATACTTTGAAGTCAATACATGATATTTGGGGGTAAAAAAACTTTCTGTAATGAGACTTCAAATATACTAATATTTAACTTTTTAAGGTATCAAACCTTGATACCTTAGGAGGTACTGATCATCTGCACCCAAACCAACCTCCCTGATACCTAACAAAAATACCTTTCCGATACCTAAAAAAACACCTTCAATTGAAACCTATCAGCAACTTTAAAAATTCCTTGAGATTTTGGTATGGGTAGTGGTGAAGCCCACTTTGCCACTCACTATACTGCAAACATTTCATATTATATTTATGGTTAAACCTGAATCCTTTTTAATTATTTTGCATTTAATATTAATTATGTTTATTTTGTTTAGGGTGCACCTATTAATTGTGTACCTTATTTGCGTCCCTCTAACTTTAATGTTGAGCGCAAACCTTTGTTTAATTCAATGTTAAATTTTGGTGTATTTCCATACACGTGTTTCTTTAATTTTGTTTTAACGAGGGACTCACCCCACAATTATGTGTCTCTCGTTTACATTATTTTCTGTTAGATGACGTCAGGGATTCCCCATCCCAACGTCATCTTGTAATTTTGCCAGCATCAGCTGGGGTGTACATTACACCCTAACTGATGTCTGTAACTGGATCATCCTGGTGTATTTTATTTCATATTCCAGGAGCAACCCGTGTTATTGTAATTTACTATTTTAAATGTGCATTCGCAACTTTTTTTAAAAATAGTATATTACTGTTGTTGATTGGACAGTGAGTTAAAGCTTTTTGTCTTAAACGCTTTTTAAAGGAGTATAAATGCTTCTGACTGACGATTCAACAAGAGTCGACCGTATACAAAAGATTGATAGATGTCAAACACGCGTGTGAACTATACACCTGTTATACTTAAAAATTATTAATTTGTATTTGAATACAAGTCAAAATAAATACCAAGATAAATTTACCTAGTATTGACTACATAAGTTTTGACCCTCTCCCACTTATCAGTTATGCAGATTATTATGGTCACATATGTGGTTGTTGCATCATCGGTGCATTTTTCATTTTCGACTTCGGACACCCGTGGGATTTCGTCACTACGGGGTCCCGAGGCTAGCTGGACAGTGGTAGTACAAAAGAAAAGGAGACGAGACCGAGATCCTGACCTAAGCGGGTGGTCGCTCACACACCCAAAAGATTTTGGTCGCAAATGGTCCGCGGATAAAAGAGAGATTTAGCAGTAGGCCTAGCGTGCGAAATTTGGTAGGTGCTACGCTATTTGTTTTGAATGGTCAATATCGTTGCATGAAGTTCGCCCCGTTTAGCAGATCGGATGCCCAGTTTTCCACGCTATTACTCTTTATCTTGGGAGTCAGGTCGGCCTCACCAAAAATCGAACATCCTCCACGTTAAAGCAATGGAATTTCGATCTGGTGAAGCAAGGCGCATGAAGCCTATTTTTCGCCGACCAAACTTTATGAGGATTATTTAAATACATATAATTATAAATTCTGGACCTTCCTGAATTACTATTGAAGATAATCGATTCCGGATTATTCATAATTCATTTCCAGAGTCAATTGATCAGCATATGGTGAAATATCCGATCAGTGTTACAGTGTATTTCCAATAGGACTCCCTGGGATTTGTGTTCCGCTAGAACAGGCTGTTGTTGTCAAGAAAAACGATGAATTTCTTGAGAGTTGAACGCGCTTATGTGCATGTGCGGGCGTGGCGTTGTAATAACGTATCGGAGTTTAACTGTTTACCGTACATAGTCATGATCTTGTTCAAAAATAGTGGACGTCAACACGGTACTTTCAGCATTACTGTAATGTCACCTGTGCATGCGCATTTTAACAAGTGTCAAAATTACGATGAATATGAAATTGGCGGGGAAACCACACAAATGATAAATAAGTGACGGTTGGTGGCGCTATGCATCTGCCCCACTTTTCATGGTTATCTTATAACCAGTTAAATCTATGCCATCCTAAATGTATTGTCACATCTTATCATTTAATTCAGCAGAAAATACTACGATCAAATTTTTAGTAACGTATTTTTTTATTTAACCATTTTATTTTTAAACATAACTGACATAACTTTAAGAAATCGAAACTATAATGACAATTTTGAACATTTTTGCATGACAATTTTTTTAAAAATTTGACAATTTGTTATTCGGAAAATGTTGAAAATTTGTCCTCAGAAAACGTGGCAAATTTTGAAATTTTGACCTCAATAACGGAAAATGTTGCGGAAATCCTGGAGAATTTAGCAAATTTGTCCTCGGACAAATGTCATGGGCGTGTTAATTGCTTGTGGGGGTAGTGAATTAATCCAGAAAAACACGATTAAAATTCATTTTCCCCTGGAAATATGCGTGGGTAGGAAATGCATGTACTTAGTCGATTATGAAATTGAAATACCTAGCAAATTCAAAGGTGCCAAAAAAAACTGGTGTATAGCCGTTCAAAATGGAGGTCCTAAAAATAAGAGGTGTTTATGGCAATTCGGAAATTAAGGACGTCTTCGAGAAACTGTTTGAAGGGTAGTCAAATTACCCTGAGCTATATATAATACAGAAAAACCAGACTGCGTGGTAAGCGAATGTTTCTTGAAAGAGCAGTTAAAAAGGTGTTAAAAAGTATAAATAAAAAATAACAGAAATGGTAAAATTTTGAGAAACCAATTTGATCAATTCGTTTGAGAATTAAACTTTCTGTAAATATTAATGTACTATAATGCTGCCGTTATACAGAAAATTAAGTACACGATAATACTTTAAATAATGTACAAGATAATTTTACAGAAAATAAAGTCTATCTGATTTATTTAATATTAATGCTCGGGAAATTTAATAAATGTGAAATTTACAATGTGTATATAGCTATCTAAATTCAATATCTGTAAACAAACTTTATTAAAAATACAGTAAAACGTGGAAAACTGACCACCTTTGAATGTTGACCACTTTTTAGTGTTTTTTTTTTCTAGTGTACATTTCCTTCACAAAAAAAGGGAAAGGTCATCCAGGTCGTCTGGTGTTCGGTCTTCTCAGGGGCGTGCCCACGGTGGCCATGCAAGGAAGGTTTCACAATTACGAAGGCTACAATCTGTGGAAAGTAACCAAAAAAAAAACCCCAATTTAAGTGATTTTTTAACAACTCAAAGTGATCTGAAAGTCATTTTCTGATCATGAAAGTTCACCTTTAGATCAGTTGATTGTAAGAAGTGATCAATTTTGCAAAATTTGCTGATCACTATAATGTTAATGTCTGTCTTATCAATGTATTCTCGATAGGCCAGAATCAGTTAAGGTTCATTCTCCAGATGATTTTAATACAAAGTCATTGGTTTTCCCAATCAACATTGATAATCGAACAGGGTTCCCCCAGACCTGGAAAAGTCAGGGAACTTCAAAATGACCTGGAAAAGTCAGGGAAGAACGGTTTATTTTGAAGAAGTCAGGGAAATTCGACGCAGTCACGGCGATACAAAAATAATACTTCTTCAAGGATAGCTCAGGGCCCATTTTCCAAGTAGAAATTTTCCACGTTTTCTGTGTATTGATTTGCAAAATTTTCACGTTTTCCATATTCAATTTTCCATGTTTTCCGAGTAAAAATTTGCTAAATTGTCCACGTTTTCCGTGGACACGGAATTTGCGCTCAGAAAAAGTATGAAATTTGGCAATTTTGTCCTCGGAAAATGTGGAAAATTTGTACTCGGAAAACCTAGAAAATTTCGCAAATTTGTACTCGGAAAACCTAGAAAATTCTAGGTTTTCCGAGTACAAAATTGCGACCGAAAACCAGAGGACAAAATTGCCAAATTTCATACTTTTTCTGAGCGCAAATTTTCAACATTTTCCGAATAGAAAATTTTCCTTTTTTAAAATATTTTCACGCTTTTTTTTAAAATTTTTTTAAAAAAAATTGTACGTTAATTTTCAAAATTGTCGTTAGTAAATTTAAAAACTTTGTCAGTGTCAATTTTTCACGTTGTCATTGGTCAGGGAAATTTCAAGAAAAATTCAATGTCAAGTTTATAAAAAATTTAATTAAAAAGTTTTTTTTTCATGAAACTTAATTGTATTGACGTGAAAAGTCAGTTTCAAAGTTTCCCAAATCATTCCCAGTTATAATATAATCAAATACTAACAAATCATATGAAATTGAACAGTTTCGAAAGGACGTCTGTTTTAAAATGTCACACTTTTCCATTTCCAAAGCCGAATAAATGTGAGATCAATGCTCTGAGATCATTTTAAAAGAAGCATTCAGTAAATGCTCAAAAATCATTCGGAGGAAGCACTTGCTAAATCACCTAAATGCTCAAAAATTATTCTGAACTAGCTGTGCCCGGCCACGCGTTGCTGTGGCTGAATTCCTTTCCCGATGAATTCCTAAATTTCCCGTTTAACATTTTGGTATTTTCCATTATAATCCATTATTTTACATTATATTGCATTATTTTACATTGCAATGCAATTACGCATGCGTTCCACGCATTACGTGGAAAGCTCGATCAGCTATGTTATTTTTCCGCTGCATGTTTCTTTTTTAATATAATTTTAAAAATACGTAAATTAAATAAAATAGAAATTAAATTGAAAGATCATTGAAAATGTAATGCTCCGGCTTTTTTGTCCATCGCAGGTTGCCAACGACGTTTGCGAAGATGGAACTTTTGTAAGTTTTTCTCATTTAGGGGTCATAAAAGTACTTAGGGGTCATTCAAAAAGGACGCCCTCGACTCATGTAGGGGAAGGGGGGATAGGTTGAGTCACGGACAAAATTTGGACAGGGGGAGGGATTGGGGTATGACCAACTCGGACGTCCACTTGAAAACAAATGCCAAATAAAATCAGATCCCGAAGTAAAAGGGAAATTGAGCGCAATACCGCATAGGTGCACGGGTCAGTAAACAGGGTACGAGAGTACATCCAGTCCTGGAAAAAACTTGGAAAAGTCAGAGAACTTAACATGCTCAGTGTCCATTTTGCGAACTTTCCAATTTTCCCAGTTTGAAATCTTCAAAATTTTTAATTGTTTTCGAGTATAGATTCGTAAAATTGTCAACAGTTTCCTAATACAAATTTGCAAAATTTTCATTTTTCTCGAGCATAAACTCGCGTAATTTTAAATCTTTTCCGATGTCATCTTTACATGAAACCTCTTTACGTGAAACTAAAGATATTTTTTTCAACTTATTTTAAAATTCATTTAGGAAATGATAAATAGAAGTTCCAAAATTAAAGATCTTTGTTGTCGTGGTGGTCGAGAGGTTAGATCCGCCGGTTAATTCGTCTAACTTGCGTACCGTACGTTGCTGGTTCGAAGCCGAGTGAAATTCAAGATTTTTTTTTCAAGTTATTTAAAAATTCATTTAGGAAATGATAAATAGAAGTTCCAAAATTTGAGGTCAAATTTTTCAAAATTTGAAAAAAATATCTTAAATTTCAAGATATTTTTTTCAAATTATTTTAAAATTCATTAAGGAAATGATAAATAGAAGTTCCAAAATTTGAGGTCTTCGTCGCCGTGGTGGTCGAGAGGTTAGTTCCGCCGTTTAATTCGTCCAACTTGCGTACTGTACGTTGCTGGTTCGAAGCCGAGTGAAATTCAAGATATTTTTTTCAAATTATTTTAAAATTCATTTAGAAAATGATAAATAGAAGTTCCAAAATTACAGATCTACGTTGTCGCGGTGATCGCGAGGTCAGATCCGCAGGTTAATTCGTCCAACTTGCGTACTGTACGTTGCTGGTCCGAGTGAAATTCAAGATATTTTTTTCAAATTATTTTAAAATTCATTAAGGAAATGATAAATAGAAGTTCCAAAATTGGATTTCTTCGATGTCGTGGTGGTCGAGAGGTTAGATCCGCAGGTTAATTCGTCCAACTTGCGTTCTGTACGTTGCTGGTTCGAAGCCGAGTGAAGTTCAAGATAGTTTTTTCAAATTATTTTAAAATTCATTTAGGAAATGATAAATAGAAGTTCCAAAACTGGAGAGCTTCGTTGTCGTGGTGGTGGAGAGGTTAAGATTAGCGAGTTCATTGAAGTTGGATGCAGCCGCGGTGTTGTGTACTGGTTAGATACTACGTTGATCTAGATCTTCTAAACCAAAATCTCGTAGTTCTGTCCTCGCGTCGAACTTTCGAACTACCGCAACGAATTGACCATTCGTCGTTTTTTTGTAATTTCGGGGTGTTGAGTGACCATGAACGGTAACACAAATTACGACGCGAGATTTTTTTTAAAGTATTTTCGTAATTATTCCCTGACCCTCGTACTCTGTGAGGTAACGTGATGAAACGTGGGCGGGGGATTTAGAGTTACACATGTATATAAAGGCACCCCCGGGTTGCATTAGACGCCATGCAGTCTTTGATCATCAATAGGATCGCCTTGGGTAAGTATAGCCTATATGCTTATTTTGTGTTTTCTCACTTACTTATTCGGTAAAAAAGCCCTATATGTGTTTTTTTTTAAACTTAGTTTCTTATACTGTAAGTATATCGCTTATCGATATAGCTGTCAATAATCGCTGTCAATAATGGAACAAGACAGAACTCGTCAACTGTATTCACAAAGATTCGACCCGGTTGCGTATGGGTGAGAGCACGCTGCGACGTATTAATTAAGAAAGGTACTTACTAGAGAGCCTGTATCCTGTGAGAGAGCGGACAACAGGGGCCATCTTTTTAATTGGCTGGCTGTGTCACGTGACAAAATCCGCCATGTTTATGTCGACACGTGCTAGCTGGTAGTGTTGGGTGTGTTGTTTTTAATTGGGATACTAAATGACTGCGGACTTTTGTGAACATTTCTGGGTAAGTTATTATGGTTAATTATGGTTTAGAGCCAAGAGACCAAATAGCCAACATGATAGTTATCGGAATTCATCGCATCAAGCTCGTATAATTTTTTAATTTGAAACGGGCCATAAACATGATAAACAGTACGTGGTGTTGGAATGGTCCTGATAAGTATAGGCGGATAAAATGATGGGCATGTTCACTGTGAGATGATTACTTCTAAAGAAGTAACCATGGCGAAACATTGTTGCGAAACATTGTTTCGCACCAATGTTTCCTTGGTGTGTACCCGCCTTTAGCATCACATGAATACAGTTGCACACGCCATCTTCGGATTTGACGCAGAATAAATTTTGATCACATTTCGACGAAGATGATCCATAGTGACCACGACTTCTTCGTAGCATTAATGCACATCAGGAAGACGGTCAAAAGGTTGACCAATTTGTTGCTTTAATTTTCGGGATATTTTTTGATGATTTCATGGACTGTTTAAACCATAAATCGTTTAAACTTTTTGGTCATTTAATGACTACTTCATCAAGGCAGTGCTGACTGATCCGATGGTCATCTACTCGTCCCAAATTCCCAAAAGCAACATTCGGCTATTCAACTTAATTGTCCGGCCAACTTTTCACGATCTACGTACAGAAGGCACGTCGTACAAAAACGACCTTTAAATCTTATTTTCTACTTTGATTAGCAATTTTTTCAAAAAAAAGTTTTAGCATCATGCAATCATTAATATTGCATCATCTTCCTCGTGACGTCACGCGTACAAATTAAGGTGGAGCGTCACGGAGAATACGAATTCATTTACAGCTCCGTCCTAGAGTATGGACGAATGATGTAAATTTAGGCAATTTATGAATTCGGATATTGCAAATTTTAGGTTTATAACGCGTGATTAGTTGAGTTCCCGAGCATTTGCGCTGGGTTACTTGATGCAATTTGAAAAAAATGCATCAAGTAACCCAGCAGTAAATTTTTGGGTTTGTGGTGTTATGGTAAGATAGGTAGGCGCTTTCAATTGAGCGTATTTCCGGTGACCTTGGGATGTAACTTTAAGGTCATTGCGTTACTATCTTCTAAAACGTAATAGTTATAGCAAAATGTTTAATTAGAAAGTTGTAGAGCATCGTAAAATTAGATTAATGGCGGTATTAAAGACATTCCATTATCAATATTCACGTTCCAAATTCAGGAAATTCACAGATTAAGCATTAAAACTGAGTGAATAACGAATGTAAAAACACTGATTAGTGAAGTACCTTTGACCCCATAAGATGTGCTTTACAAGAATGTAATATGTAATTGGAAAGGTTGTCATTTTGTAATTCATTTTGCATTGCACTTCTGCTGAGCTAGTTAGCAAACATGATAAAAAGGTTGTTTGGAACGTAAATATTGATAATGGAATGTCGCAAATGCACTCATTAAACTAACTTCACGATGCCCTACAACTTTATAATTGAACATTTCGCTCTAACCATTACAGCTTAGAAGATAGTAACGTAATGACCTTTAAGTTACATGCTAAGGTCACCGGAAATACGTTCATTTGAAAGCGCCCACCTATCTTACCATAATACCACAACTTCGATTTTTAATTTTAACGCAATCCCAAATAATCGAATGGAATCCGACTAAATACTCACCCTGTATATAAAGTAGATTTTAACAAGCAGCACTGAAAAATTACGATAAGTGTTGAAATAATATACATGTGTTAGAAAATTAAGAAATATATCGAAATTATACTAGGGAAAATACCAAAAAATTATAAAAACGTTGATAATGTATAAAATTGACAATATATAGAAAACAATTTACACCCTTGTACATGTATATATACTCGAGTGCAAAAAAAGCGACTCACCTGCAGAAATCGAGAAAAAGTGTTTTTTCTCAAAAACCAATTTTCCGATTT
>JAQGAO010008003.1:0-10757 GCA_034697705.1 Ommatoiulus sabulosus | reverse complement strand
AAGGCTTGTGTCCTCTCGAATGAAACACCGCAGCAACGAGAAGCAAGATTAGAAGCCAATCGCTTACGCAATGCTTGGGTCCGCTCGAATGAAACACCTCAGCAACGAGAAGCAAGATTAGAAGCCAATCGCTTACGCAAGGCTTGTGTCCTCTCGAATGAAACACCGCAGCAACGAGAAGCAAGATTAGAAGCCAATCGCTTACGCAATGCTTGTGTCCGCTCGAATGAAACACCTCAGCAACGAGAAGCAAGATTAGAAGCCGATCGCTTACGCAATGCTTGTGGCCGCTCGAATGAAACACCTCAGCAACGAGAAGCAAGATTAGAAGCCAATCGCTTACGCACTGCTCAAGCCCGCGCCAATGAAACGCCGCAGCAACGAGAAGCAAGATTGGAAGCCGATCGATTACGCCATACTCGAGCCCGCTCCAATGAAACGCTCCAGCAACGAAAAGCAAGATGGGAAGCCGATCGATTACGCGCTATTCAAGCCCGCTCCGATGAAACGCTACAGCAACAACAATCTACATTGGAAGCCGATCGATTACGCACTGCTGAAACCCGCTCCGATGAAACATTTCACCAACGGAGAGGAACACTGGCAACCGATCAAGGGCTCGATGTTCCATCCAGACGGGAACAGCACGCTGATCTGAATCTTGCGGCGTCCCATTACGCTGCTGATTACGATTACAGTCTTCATCGAAGTGTCTCGAGTCCATTTGATATATTTCCACACCTTGCCGAGCCAAAAATGCCGAGGAAAAAATCTCTGATGAGCAGAACATTGCCAGAGTCGATCGGGGATGCTTTTGAAGACAATTTGCCCACCCCGATGAGGTATAATGATGAGCGCAACATCATGGTATTATACTGTGACAACGTTGACGAAACCCTTATCCAGGCTGTGCGAAAGCTTCCAAATCTGTACGATGCGAGTAGACCGGATTACAGGGATAGTGTTAAACGTAGATATTCATTCGCAGCTATTGGTCGCAAACTTCACATGAAAGGTTTGGATATATTGGATCATTAGTCATTATTATTTAATTAATTGAATTTTTACGGCATCATTTTACGGCATTACCTCAACATTCATGTTTTTTCCGATTCAGTCTATGAAGTCGTCAGGCGCTGGAAGACTCTCCGGGATAATTACGCTCGAGAAAAACGTATTCTCCAGGAGAAGATGCGTAACGGGGCTCCAGCTGGCACTCCCAGTGAGTGGAAACACTTTGAAAGTTTATCTTTCCTTCAAGATCACGTTAAGTCCAGAAAGTATGGTCGCATCTCGTTAACGAAAGTCATCGAGTGTCTGCTATTGGGAATAACGGAGTAACGAAATATTCTTTCAGAAACAACATAATGGAGGACCTTGACCTCACCTATGCCGTTCAGTCTGATGATTCTGAAACTTTGTTGGACTCATCGGATTTTCCAGATATCACCTTCAACCTTGATACGTTACAGTGGAGCGATGAAGCTACTAAATGCGACGTAAAGCAGTCATCGGTAAATCCGGTGGCCGTTATTGAACACGGCTATGCCTGCGATGCTTATGACATGCTGCGCATTTCATCGATACACTCGAGTGATGGGACTAGTCAAAGCAGCACCACGCAGTCAATAAATAACCCTGTGGTTCTACACCTCGGTTACGAGCTACTGCACTCCGCCGTGGAAAAAAGTGAGATCCTGAACAACCATTTTCAATCTGTCTTCCTTCTCCCCGACTCCGGTGTCCTGCCCAATGACTGGAAGCTCGCTAATGTCATACCAATCGCCAAGATAGGTAACAGGGCAGAACACTGGTATCTCATTTTTACAATCTTGTACATCCAAGTTTCACGCAGAACTGCTGAAAGATCTAAAACATGTATTAAATCATATTTCTTTTCTTTATCTTCCATAAAAACTGAAGATAATGCAGTCATTGACGGCCAACTCTTCAGAGATGGGCCTGGCAACACTTTCGAGGAAGAAGCCCTTGCCGAAAGTCTATTCGGTAAGAAATCTAGTTTTCTAAAACTAGCGTTCTCAGTCTAATAATGTGAATATGAAGGATTACTTAATGAAATAAATGTAATAGCTTTGACCATTTATCAAAATAAAGCAAAATTGTCAAATACTATAAGGTACTTGGTAGGCACTGGGTAATAAAAATTGCGACAGAAGACAGTCACACTCTGACACCGAATGACCATATTTGTATGTACGTTTCTTGGCAAGTTTCGTAATAAGTTCCCTCTTTCTTACAGAAGAATCCGCCATCGAATACAACTCGGATGCAATCAATATCCATGACACCCCATCTATCCGTGACACTCCATCACCATCAACACTGTGCAACGATAATGAACGCCATCCACCGAAGCAGCCTAGCAAAACCATGATAGACAACGTCGTTGCCAGCTTGTTGGAGGCTTGTAAGGCTTTGCAGGAGAACGTACGACCCTCAACAGTTGTCGACGAGGAGTTGGCGCATGGAATGAACATTGCACAACGTTTGATGCGTCTTTCACGCCATCAAAACAGCTGCGCTCAAATACAGATTCTTCAAGTGCTTCATGAGATCGAATTTGGCCAAGTGACTTGATCGCGATTAAATCTGAGGCTTACTGAAGGCATATGTCGCGAGTCATAAATACATTTAGAAGCAGCATTTCATGCGTAAGACCATGTGTGGGGGTTGTGCAGCTCTACAAATACATGAAGCCACCCTACAGGGCTTCGTGGAAAAGTTTTTATTGATTATCGTGACATTGCTTCCATTTTTCTACGAATTTAGTATGAATTGCTCTTCATGACTTTTTTTTATGAAAGTACCGTATGATTTGCCGAATAAAATTAACGGAAAGTATCATTGAACGGTTTTACTTTTTAATTTTGGTGGCACTATTATTACATTTTTGCAACGTTTTATATATTATTACTAATTTGCAGTTGATCGACAGTTGACGAAAAACTTTGCTGGATCCGTTTTAGTATACTAGACCAAAATTTCAAACATTAATTTTCAGGGCAACAGGGTGTTACGGTTAAATATTTTCAGAAAATTTATTGAATTTTGCTAAAACTCGTGCAAAAAGGTTGAAATAAATTTCCGTTGCTCGAGCGCTGCGATGCCGTCACGTGACGTCTCATACAAATATAGGTCCGTGTTAATGCGCGTGTCTATTTATATGCAGCGTATTTCTAGCGCAAATTGCGCTGCGCATATATAAACCGACACGCTCATGTGTGTTTTATCAGCCACCGTAAAATTCTTATGCACAGTACCGTGTTTTTTATCCTAGATTGCTCATAGATGCTCTTCCGTGTTTAATATACATTTCATAAACTTTTCCACATTTATTCGCAACATTCTCAAGTGTGCCATAACGAATCAAAGATGGGGAAGCTTTTCGAGAGCAAAGGTACCTTCCAGCTCAGCTGGGACCAAGTGGCACGGGCCTTTTAAATGGCACCGATATCCCAACCCCCACAGGTAAAAATGCGTGACCTCTGCTAATTGTGACTCATAAAAGCCATGACTTTTTAGATCAACAAGGCACTGTTGATGCAAAACTTACTGCATGCATGGTTGCCACTGACCTGCAAAGTCAGGCAACTTTGTCAAAATTTAAAGAAAAGTCAAGCTTAATAGGTCAGGCAAAAATTATTTGGTGAAATGACTACCTATACCCAGAGGAAGAAGAAATCGAAAGTAATTATATCCAGAGCCTGAAGAATGCTTATGTGTAGAATTGCAAAATTTTGTTATTGGACAAGTCAATGTGCATACATGTTGCCAGATAATTGCGTGCTTAATAAATAAAAATTACATGCATTATTGAAGACTTTTTTGCTGTTTTTAAAAAAGGAAGCTATATTTAACTTTAATTTTAGCCAGGCAAAGTCAGGCAAAAATGAGAATAAAATGGACAAAAGTCAGGCAAGTCGATTTTTCAAATGTGGTGGCCACCCTGGAAATGTTAAAAAACGAACTAATTAGCATGATTCCAGCTGTCCTAGGACGGGCACGTTTAAAAAGTGAAATTTCTTGGTTTAAAACACAAAATCGATCCAAACTCTGAGACTAGAAATTATAAGCTGACATTCATATAAAAAAAATTCGTCTTAACGATTTTTCCACGCATTTTATGACTAGGATACCGAAGATCTGGACATAGTCACGAAACTTTCCGCCGATTGGGGTTTCGGCAACCGATTGATCGCCTTCGGGTCGGTGTCTTGCAACGGAGCGGTCAGTTACGGACTCGGAAATCGAAAACCCGCTTCTTCCGGTAAGTTTCGCCTTGATATTGACTGAGACTCGCTGAAGAAATAATGCAGGCTTCTCCCACACCTGGAAAAGTCAGGGAACTTGAAAATAAAATTTCTGGGGGATTAACCCTGGAAAAGTTTCGATCGAGTCCCATTATCGTATAGCCCGTACATTTGCGTAGGTTTATGGCTACGTGCTTCAGGGAAGGATCACGGACGTATGTCGGCTGCTGCATCTGCACGAGGATTGCCAGCAGCCTGCCTTTCATACCATGGATCAGATTCGGAGGATATTTTCGCTCTATTCTCATCGATAGTCCATCCGTTCGTCCGGGATTCCTCTCATCAAAAGGGACGTTTTGATTTTTTTTTCGTACAGTACTTCACGGAGGCCGCTCGCTACCATTTCGTTCACCAGTGGCAGCAGTGGAGCGACGAGTCATGAAAGCATTGGCAGTTACTCGATGAAGAAAGGCACGAAGGTGAACGCTCGCAGTCTAAAGAAAATCATGCCTTTTCAGTATGCCATTCGTGCTACTCGTCTCCGAACTTCTAAACGCCAAAGCCTCATTCCACAAATGTGACTGGAGAGGAATGAGTGCGCTCCACGCCATGATCAGAATACAAGATGGCCCATCGGACAAGGTCATGTAAGATATTATGGAACTTCTGCTCTCTTGCCCATGTGTCATGGATGCAAAGGACAGATGCGGTTAGGCGACGCTACATAAAGCTGTGGGGTTCGGGGATCGGAAAGTGGCTTTGGCGTTGGTCAAGGCTGGCGGCAAGGTGGACAGTGAGGGTCGTTCGGGTAGAACGGTCATGTTTTCTACCATCGTGATGAAGTACTGCCTTCTGGTGGAGCTTCTCTTGGCAGCCAATGCTCGGATCACTCGTGAAGTCTGGATGAAATTACAAATGCTGCTCTTGAGCGAGAATCCGACGATACTGGAGCACTTGCTGGCCGTGGGCGCCGAATGTCCAAAGTTGTCCATGTGCAGACGGTCCTTCTACAACCACTACAGGACTCAGAATCGCATCGACGAGCTGCCCTTGCCCTTGTTGATTAAGAGGTATCTTTCTTTCAAAATCCTGTAAGATGGACACCCGCAAGAAGCCGTCTCGTGGTAGGGCACGGCGTCTATTATATTTTATTTTTGGCAAATTTTGCTGTCGTAAGTTGGGACTTTACAGCGTGGGAGAGATCTCGTCACGCCCCTCGTACGCAGTACTTCATCCGAGTCTCGATGAGTAATCAAATGCTCACAACTGACCATTGGTCTCTGTGAATTTGTACCTCAAAGCGTTCTCTGAAAGGTAATACACCAAGGTCTCGCATTTCTATTCTCTTTGACTTTGATTTTCTAATGTTTCTTCCGGAATGGCACTGGGTCTCGGCCTCGAAATCCCACAACCTAAACCAGGGTTGCTTCAGACCTGGAATACCTGGAAATGTCAGGGAACTTGAAAATGACTGGGAAAGTCTGGGAAGAATAGCTTATTTTAAAAAAGTTGGTTAAATTCTACTCAGTCATGGCGACCTAAAATTTATATTTTCACGTGGTTAACTCGGGGCCCATTTTCTGAGTACAAATTTGCAACATTTAGCACGTTCTCCTGGTAAAAATGTGCGAAATTCTCTAGGTTTTCCGAGCACAAATTTTCAAAATTTTCAAAAAAATTTCTGAATACAAAAAAGAATTTTAAACGAAATTTTATGCGAATTTTTTAAATTTGTAAAAAAATTTCTACTTAAGTTTTAAAAATTGTCCTTAATTGTCGAGGGAAAATATTTTCCACTGTCTATTTTGGAAAAATATGCCAATTTTCGAGATTGTCATCTGTCAAGGAAATTTTTTTGAAACCTGGAAATGTCAATGAAGTTAAAAATGAAATTTCTGGGGTAACTCTGTATAAACTTTTGTTAGCCACACGTTTAAATTTCCTCAGTCTTGACAGTGCTGTTTATTGGTAATAAATAGTGTCATTTTTAACTTTTAAAAGTTCTTTTTGAACTATTGGTTCAAAAATGCTGTAATAGATGCTGAAATACATTTTACATCATTTAGTGTTGTGATGTCCTATTTTGTCCTATAATTGTCCTATTTTTTGGGGCAAAATGTCCTATAAATCCTATATAGTCGAGCTTAAAAGTAGCTGGGATACCTGTAATTTGCAAAATTTTCCACATTTTTTGAGTACAGATTTGCAAAATTTTCCACGTTTTCCATGAACAAATTTACAAAGTTCTCTAGGTTTTTCGAGGACAAAATTGCAAAATTTCTCACTTTTTCTGAGCACAAATTTGTAACATTTTCCGAATACAAAATTTTTCCATTTTAAAAAATTTTCATTCAATTTTTTTTTAATTTTTAACAAAATGTCTATGTTAATTTTTAAAATTGTCGTTAGTAAATTTAAAAAAAGTACTTTTTAGTGTCAATTTTGAAGAATATGCAATTCTTCACCTTGTCATAATCAGGGAAATTTTATTTTTAAACCTGGAAAAGTCAGGGAAGTTGAACGTGAAATTTCTGGGGGAACCCTGAAATAGATGCATTTTCCTGAATGCAAATTTTTAAAATTTTTAAAAAAAAGATTCAGGCTATTTTTGGATAATTTTAAAATTGTTGTTGTTAAATTTTGCAAAATGGTGGATAACATCGTCCTATGTCAATGTTGTCGTTGCTCAGGGATATTCTTTAAAAAACCTGGAAGAAGTTGTATTACTAGGGGAATCCTGGACTCATTCTCCAAATCCCAGAACCAAAAGTACGACAATTTTTTTTTACTGAGAAAGATTGGCGCGTTTATCAGATGTCCCTTACCTAGACTTTTAAAAGTCTAGGAAGAATGACTTACAGTGAAACCTGGAAAAGTGACAACCTTTAAATGGTGACTACCTGTTCATGTTGACCACTTTTTAGTGTTTTGTTTTTTCAAGTGTACATTTCCTGCATAAAAATTCTCTGTATAGTGACCAGTGACCACCTGCTATTGTGTGTGTTGTCTTTTTTGCTACTTTTACATTGTCAATGTACCTTATAAAGTGACCAGATAACAGAAGAGTCACATTACATCTTTTTTTAGCCCATGAACATGATGATTCTGCCCTTTTTTTGGTTTTGTGGTCTTTTACTACATTTATTACAGTCTACATGTATAAGTACAGTGTACATGTTCATTATGTAATGTAATTCACGCATTCTTTGTATAGTGACCACCTGTGAACAGCGACCAACTTTTCATTTTTTTTGCTGGTCACTCTTAACAGGTTTCACTGTAATTTGTAAAGAGTTCAAAATGCCTATAGGGCGTTAGTATTGCATTTTTTTTTATAATGTTTTAACAGGGTACCCCCAGACCTGGAGAAATCAGGGAAAATCAACGTAGTCGTGTACAAATTTGCAAAATTTTCCACGTTTTTCACTTACTAATTTGTAAAATTCACCACGTTTACCGAGTACAATTTTACAAAATTACCCACGTTTTCCGAGAACAATTTTGCAAAATTTACCACGTTTTCCCAACAAATTTGCCAAACTTTCTACACATTCTGATTACAAAATTGTCAACATTTCAAAAAAAATTTCATGTACATTTTTTTATGTAAATTTGGATGGAACTTGGAAGACTTAAAATGTTATCGTTCTACTCGTTATCATTCTAATTTTCGGTGATTGCTGTAAATATACATATTTTTAAATCTGATTTATCGTTGTATTTATACGAATTTCTGTCATTGAAATCCGATGACACATTCATTACAAAATTTTTGTAATATTTGAAGTCAATGAATTTTTTTTTTTTGGATTTTTTCCAAGTTTGTTTAATTAAAATTAATTATAATTCTAATATTTCCTAAATATTTGTAGCCTTATGGTTCATATTTTAGGTTCTGTATTTCTTCATGTGATTTATAAGTTTTACTTTTTTATATTTGGAAGTTTGACTATTTTATTTGAACGAAATTATGTACATTATTATAAAATTTGGAGAATTATGGACTTTTAGACCGACATTAATTAACGATAAGGTTTCTTAACGCGTCTTCCATCTTCATCGAATTTTTTTTTAAAACATTTCTCGTTTTCGTCACAGGTGGCTCGGTTCCCTGATTAAATTAATGACGAAATTCCCAACAGAATCTCTAAAAAACTTGTATAATAACATAACTAGCTTTTTCACTCGATTTTTATTTCTTAAGTATATAAAGTTTAATATCTATTTGACTAACATTCATAAATCATCCTCATTTTGGCCCTCAGGGCCAACTAATTTACTCGAATTGGTCCAATTTTTGAAAACAGGATTTCATTACCGTTGAAAGTACCGGATGAAATCTACTCGAAATTTATAATTCTTTGGTCCGCGCGTCTGGCTGCGGTCAAATCTTAATGAAGGTGACCAGACGGAGATGTGGTCAAGGAGGAAACAATGGAGCCTGATGGCATTAAGCGTTATATTTATAAAAGGCGTATCGTTTAATATGTACATCGCATTGCTTTTGATGTGGTTTTCTAATTTGTTTCTCCAAATGTAAAACGTTGCTGTCTAGATCCCGTGACATTGAGCAATATATTTTGTGAAAGCATAACTCTTACATTTGAAATTACGAATTAAGAGAAACTTGTCATATACATCTAAACATTAATTTTATAGCTGATCTTATTAATACGAAGTTGATCGTATTTATATTGCTCCGGATCCTATATAGGAGGACAAAATTGTCCACGTTTTTCGTGTACAAATTTGCAAAATTGATCACCTTTTCCGTGTAAAAATTTTAAAAATTCTCTAGGTTTTCCGAGCGCAAATTTTCCACATTTTCCGAGGTGAAAATTGCAAAATTTCCCACTTTTTCCTAGCACAAATTGTTAACATTTCCCGACATTTTAAAAAATAATTTTCAGTTTCAATTTTTCACGTTGTCATTGGTCGGGAAATTTTTTTTTAAAACCTGGAAAAGTCAGTAAAGTTGAAAATGAAATTTGTGGGGGAACCCTGAAAAACGCTTCTCGATGATTCTGACTGCATGTAAATGCAACAACAATGCGATTAATCCTATAAAATTGTGCGAACGCATTGTTTGACCTCGGACACGGATCGCTTCACTATTGGCGATTTTTAATTTGTCTCTCCATGCAGTTATGGTAAAATAATTAAATTTTCCGGGCGTTGAAGCGCCATCGTTTATCCACATACATGTAGCGTGAATTGGGACGTATAAATTTCTCAATCCCGAATTGTAAAGCAGGTGCTGTGGAATTAGGCGAGCATATTTGTAAGGTGTATCCATCCGCGTTGTTTCGACGATAAAGCGTTACGTTTAATGCGCTCTATAATCTACGGCGCTCACATCCATTTTTAATAGCTAGCTGAAACTGGAAGCGCTATACTATAGAGGAGTTTTCGTCACAACGAGATTATAATGCCGCTGAATGAAATCAATAATGCAATAGGTTAGACGCTCAACAACATGCGAGGACTCGCCATTACGCGCTACAACATCCCATAATATCTTGCGCACGCTCAGTGCCTTATTCTCGCAGTTTCGCAGTTAAGATCGCGGAAGTAGACCGTACAAAAAAAAACGCTTTAGAAATATATTTTTAGAAATGTATTATTGTAATAATAAATGTATTTTAAAATACCTTTTTTAAAAAACAGAAATGTATTTTTAGGTTAAAAATATATTTTAAAAGTTATTCAAAATAGGTATAGATTGGAACATCCAAAAATATGTTTTACGAAACATACAAAGAAATGTAAATTAAATGTATTTTTTTTTTAAAAAATATGTTATTGTAAATACATTGTAAATCTATTTTGCCTTAAAAAAATGTATTTTAAATGTATCAGTGAGACAATTTCATTGGCTACTTTGAATTGAAAAGTCAGGGAAATAATGATTTTCAGTTTCATCACTAGAGGTCGCCATATTGAGATGTAAACCAGTTCTAATGACCCTATAAGCTACCAATTTTAGAGTCAGGGTTAGGTTCACGGGTTGACCCAAAGAGTCAAGAAATCCACTGATTACTAAGAAATAAAAGGTAAACCATTTTTGGTAACTCAAATAGTTGGTTTAACCTAAGTTTGAGGTTGAACCTCATTGGTTACTGCTACTGTTAGAAGAGCAATTATTGATAAAAACAAAAAACATATACTGTACATTTTTCACTTATAGGGTTTCTACTTATCCGGGTTCGACTATGTGCGAGTGAATTTAAATTTGCGTTGGAAATCGATTTTATTTCGATGTGTGCTACGAATGTACGTGTTAATTTTGAATGTAGGCGAAATCAAAACTACAAAACTGGAAATATTACATTTTCTTAGATGCTTTACGAATCGTACTTTGGCGGTCGTTAAGTTACGCGTTAAAATTGGACACGCTCATTGGTTTAAAACATCTACTATCGTTGTATTTATAGCGATGAATTCTACACGCGTGAAAGTACGATTCGAAAAGCTTCTGTCTGAGTA
>JAQGAO010008002.1:0-10758 GCA_034697705.1 Ommatoiulus sabulosus | reverse complement strand
CAATGACCTCTGGTGTCAATTAGTCGTTAGTTGTTACAAAATAGTAGGACTCTGCCGTAGCTACGGTCAGACGTTGAGGCATTTAATAATGAAAATGCTACGTCTGCGGATTCCGCTGTCTAATTAATATTTATCGAAGGATAATTTCATTTATCGAAGTTTTATTTTTGGATATCGACTTAAATCTTCAAAGTGGATTACTTCGCTTACGGGTTAAGTATTCCTCGTCAGCAGGCTGGTCCTTCTAATTCGTCTGCCAGAGGTAGGAACTTTGAAAATTGATTTTATCCACAAAATGAAGTATTCGTCGATTGAAAGAGTAATCTGTATATATTTAATGATGACCGAGGGGTTTTAATGTTTAAAATTGATAAATACAGCGATGGGGGATACTGTTGGAATTTGGGAAGTAAATCTTACTGATGGACTTCATCGAATTGAATTCGAACATGGAACCACGTCAGGAAAAAGAGTTGTCAGGATCGATGGCAAGGTGCATACTTTTTTTTGATAAAGTTTATTTAAAAGAAATAATTAAATTTCAAGAATCATTGTTACTTGTATACACTGTATATACAAGGTTCCCACAGACCTGGAAAACCTGGAAGTCGAGGAACTTGAAAATGTCCGGAAAAGTCAGGGAAGATTGATTTCTTTTGAAAAAAGTCAAGGAAATTGAAAGTATTAATGTGCACAATTTGCAACATTTCCCCGAGACATTTTTTTAAAATTTTCAGCATTTTTCGAGGACAAATTTGAAAACTTTTCAACCTATTCCGAGAAAAAAACTTGGTAGAAAAAAAAAATTTGTAGATTTTTCCAAATATTGACTATTTTTCCTGTATCGATTTTACAAAATTGTGGCTAACATTGGCATATATTAGGGCTAAAAAAATTTAAAAACCTGGAAAAGTCAGGAAAGTTGAATCAGAATTTTCTGGGGGAAGCCTGATATAGGCCTACATGTAGTTTGAACAATTTGAACATGCATACACACTTGTATAATTTCTTTGATTACAAGAGCCACAAATTGTTGAAAATTAGCCAGCTTTAGACACATTACACCAAAATCTTAAATGTAAAATGTAATGGTAAGTCGCTCGTTTTTCAATAATGTCATTGCATTTATCGAAAAAAAAATTTTTTTTTGAATTTTCAGGAAATTATAAAACGAGATTGGATGTTTCGTTTGGTGGGAGTCGAATGTTTTACAATCGGAAAAGCCAAATGCTCGATTAAGATAGAACCCATTGGCGGTTTCTCTTACGAGTACTGCCTGGAAATAAACGGCAAAAGCTACAAAAAATTCACGGATAATCAAAACAAAATAATGAAATGCTGGTGTTTCACGATGGACGAACAAAATTATCGAGTAACTTTAGAAAAAGATAGCATGGACGTATGGGTGAATGGAAACACAGTCGAGACGACGGTACGTACGAGCTCTTATTTCAGCAATTTCGTCAATCCCAACTTAACGTTTTGTAACTTTGTTCAGTTTCATTCAATTTCCTTGTTCAAGTTCATTAATTGTTGTGGGTTTTTTTCAGGGAGAGTTCGTTGACGATGGAACGGAAACTCATTTTGAAATTGATGCTCGACCAGCTTACATCAAAGTCATAAGCAGCGGCAATAAAAGAGAAGGATTAATACATTCGTTAATTATCAACGAAACTGAAATTCCGGAATCCTTCGAATAAGCTGATCGCTGCCATTTTAACCTTAATCACTTTCGCAGTATTATCGATGCAATTATTCATGCTCTGGACCAATATGTTGGTACCGATATTTTTAATTTATTTGCACGCATTATAGCTTTTAATGCAAGTTTTAACATGCTCAATACCAAGTTTTCTAACACTGATTTTAAAGAAAGTTCCTACAATTTCCCCGCATTACATCCCTCGTTTTTAAACTTTATGCAAAGTTTTAAACTTTCTGCTTTTATTTAGACTTCTTCGTCGAAGTAATGAATAGTTAACATTCTCACGCATTTCTCGAGATTCATTTCACGGAGTACTCGTATATTTCAGCGCAGTAATTTTCTAACAACTTGAACTTCACTATTATATCACATTCCTATTATTCTGGAGTTTAAAACCCAGCTAAAAATGTCATAATTGTGAAGTCTTTAGTTACGCATTTTTGAAAGGATGAGAATGTTTACAAAGTCGAGTCTACTATGATGTACTACAGTGAAAGCCTGTTAATTCGATCAGCACAAAACAGGCAACATCAAACACTGCTTACAACTTTTCATATATAGTTAATGCTTTCTCTGTAAACTGTATTGCTTTAGGGTAGTTGTAGTGGTACATCTAATACCCATTCTATCCCTTTCCCTACTCTGAATAAAGTCTTTTCATTATTATTATATAAATATAATTAAAAAATATGTAAATACATACGTACGATTGATTAAATAGATGTATTTTTAAAACATAGAACAAATTATTTAGGTAAGGTCAAGTCTTAAGCGTGTTTTTTGAGGTTCGTCTATTTCGGTCAAAATCTCTGGAACCATCGTGATCGAATTAAGCGGCTTTCACTGTACACAAAAAACTAGATTCCCTCGAAATCGATTGCTGTATAATTTCAATTAGTCGTACCTTTTTATAATTAGTAAAAGTATAGCTCGGCAAGACACGAGCTCATTATAGCGTAAATTGTTTTTCAGTTTGTATCGGCAGGTCTACCCTAGCTGTGCTCTGCCAATTATGGATTATGTACGATTATAATTGGCGGGTTAATTAGTTCGACCATCCTAATAAACAAGCAGTTAAGCATTTTCAATGCTGCGTGTCAAATCGTGGCATTTACGTATGATTTTTCTTTGACTTGATCTAAAATTATCATCTAGTTTTGCAACCTTCCACTTTTTGATCTCAACTTAGGATTATTCATCGAAATTCAAATCAATTTTTTAAGTCCTAATTGTGCGGGGATTCACAAAGTTCCAATCGCGTTCATGTGATAAACAGATTCGTTTTATTTTATACTCGGCAAATAAAAAATATTTAAACAAAACATGACATTAAAAAAATCGGGAAGATCTTCGATCAGTATTACGTCTGTTTGACATAAACTTAAAATTATGCCAATTTTGTACCTAAAAGTGATACGACACTTCTCATATTGTGAAATTCATTAGTTGGGGAGTTTTAATATCATATACTACGGATGTATGTATGACGACGCTCATTAAATAATTTTCCAAAGTTTCTTACAATAACATAACCTCTTTTTCCGTATATATTACGTACGCGTTTAAGGGCGCTGCCCAGTACTTACTGCATTCATAAATAGCGCAAAAATATATAATTTCGGTCGTTCGGTTAAAAAATAGAGCATTAATAAAACTATTAAAATGGATTTTAGAGACCCGTGATGCTTGACCACCGGACCAGAGTCCTGCCCTGGATACATAAATAATCTTATTAGCAAAAGAATAGTTTGCCTATGTAAGCTTCTTAAAAAAAATCCAATATTCAAATTGTAAAGAATAACGAGAAGCGGCTCCAGATAAATAAAAACTTATCCCCGAAAAGTCTTTTGGTCCGTGCTGAGTTCAACTACTCGATGAATTCGTTACCTTTGGTGAGGCTTTTCTCCTCGGAGAACTAAAGCACTGAATTGCAAGTCCACGCTCGTAGATTCCGAGGATTTCATCAACGTATGTAACGTTGCAACCAGTCCACGAACAAAGGAATCCTGGTGTAGACACCCGGAAGATTGTCTCGACCACAACCGATACCCCAACTGACCAAACCGATTAAAGTTGCTTTGCCATTCGACGTAACTGTTAAAGGACCACCAGAGTCGCCCTGAAATGTAATTTCAAAAATAAAGGATTAGATGAGATATACCAATTTCGATACTTACTTTTTAAAATTTACGCTCGAAGTTTAGTTTACACGTATAAGCTGAGCAAAAATTGTTCGAAACATTTAACAAACATACCAGGGGTATGTTAATTAAGTTTCCGCGATCATTTAAAAAAATGAGAAGAAAAAAAATAGAAATTTCTGTATATATATGGATTTTAATGAAATTTGTTGGAAAATTTCTTCCATCATTCCTGAACATATGTTTCAAAAATTACACTTGCTTAAAATTAGTACGCAAAGATTGAGTCCGAGGAGATAGCGACTCAGCAACGTTTTTTTTTAACTTTTGAAAAGGATTTCAGAAGCAGAAATGCGTGACTTTTTAAGGTCTGAGTAATGTCCGAACGTTCGGTCTAGGAAATGAAAGTCAGTTGAGAAATGTGAAAGATGGTGAGAGAAGTGGACAATTGATCGAGTTGCTCGAACAAATGACGAAGGACTGAAACGTTTTTTGAGTGAGCCATACACTCGACGCTTCCAAAATGGATTTTTTTTAAAAAATAGATGACGTTTTCGTGGATTTCTCTACCAAATTTCATTAAAATTCATGCAGCCAATTTTTTTTTAATGATTGCGGAAACTTAATGAACACCACTCGTATTATCAACGTGAAAGATTGTACCATGATCAGCTAAATGAATACCTTTTTAATTAACCGAAATTAACTAACACCACCGAGTGTTTTTAATTTTTTTAATTATGACGTTTCGGCACTCATTTGCCTTTATTCTTGTACTGGCTACACTATCCGCCAGCGTGGACACTGTCTACACACTGTGTAGAAAGTTAAAAACAAATACACTTGATCGACATGTTATTAAGAGTTAATTTCGAATTATTCGGACCACTTGAAGATGAAGAACTTCATTGATTTGTTTGATTAGCCAAAATTGGCCGATTTAATTCATGGAGCAGGGTGTAATCGAGGATCCGGGGACAGAACGACGACTTCAAATTCGTTTCTGACAGCAACGAAAAACGAATCATTTATTAGGTTGTTGCTAAGGCTACATCGGCTAAATGCTATATCAATAACGAAATGCACTTAAGTTCAGATCGATTTAAAGATTTCTAAATTAAGCTCACCGACGCAGAATGCGGGCGCGGGCGCAGGCGCACGTCATGCATCCAAAAAGACTTCATATTCAATTTTGACAACTTAATTCAAATGAATAAAACATGGTAGAATGATCTCGATAAAGGATTGCGTGACGCCTGAATGACATTATGATTATGATTGGTTCGTGTCAGAATGAATACGCTATTGACGATCGAAAGTTGTAGATTTTCAACACACCCCATACCATTCCTTTCCCAAAAACTTTCCCTAAAAATCCCGGTTTACCTAATTAGTACATCTAATTAAGATGTCAGAAATATTGTGGAAAAACTTACTCCCCAAACAAAGTAAATACAACTACAGTCGACGAATCTCAAATGTCGTTGAAATTCCTTCGTTCAAACCGTAATTCGTATTATCAGAATTAAGTCTGACAACACACGGCTTCAACGATAAGAAGTTCAGAACTAAATTTTCATCGAAGTTTGACTGAAATACTACCCCACGTATAAGAAAGAGAAAGTGCTGCAACTTTTATGGGGGAAATTCCCTGATGTATAGCGCACATTTTTTTTTTCATTTAGTAGGCTATATAAAGTTCGTTTTACTGCGGGAATATTCAGGAACTTGAAAATTCATTCATTTTAGCCGAAACTTCGTAATATCCGTATTCGAAATGCGTCTTAAACGAAGAAATTAACACGACACGGAATCGTTCATACCCTATAGGACGATGACTGGAAGTGAGTTCGTGAATCGTATTATCAAAAGTTCGCATTAAGCGAGTTGTTAATTAGCAGGTTCCACTGTAATGCAAATTAGTTGTGTGTGGCTCTCTCGGCTTACAAATTTCGAAAATATCACATGGATCAATTTCGAATTATTTTTTTAAAGAAATTCTGATGTAAATATAATTATTCCTATATTATTTGTAACTAAATCGATTTTTTTAGTGTGCGGCGATGTCACTTTTTGGATGAAGTCAGCCAAAATGCTATAATACATGTACATATTTTTTTTGTAGATAATCGATATTGTTGAAAATTTTTGAAAAGTAAAGTTTACCTGACAAGCGTCTTTTCCGCCATATTTGTAACCGGCACAAACAAACACTGGGAAAATAAATTCGCTTCGACCGGCTTCCCTGAACCACCTTTGACATTCGTCGTTCGGGATGACCTCCACTTGAACCGCTTGTAAAACCGAAGATGAAGAGGCAACACCTAGAAAATTCATTTTCACGGTCATCTTTTATCGCAATTTTTTAGAGCAGAAGTTTCCACAGATGGCGTTAGCGGCCTGTTAGGCCTACTGATTCAATTTTACTCTTAATGTCCCCGTTTATTTATTAAAATTGTTTGAAATACGAGTGACGGACCAGACTATATAAATCTTCAGTTGCGTAACGACGAGGGTGCCAGGGGGTGAGCTCCACCCGGGCACCGAGGGTAAGGGGACGCCAAAAAGTAAAAAAAATATATTTTCGATGTAAATTTATACATTTTTGCCAAATTACATCATTTACGTGGTAATTGGAAACATCTGCTAATTTTATAAAAAAAAACTTGCGATTTTTGCTTCAAAAATTTGCGGATGCTTCTTTCAAAAACTTGCGAACTTTTTGTGCAACATTTTAGATTTGTTTCACAAATTTGCGATTTTTTTTCAAACATAATTGTGATTTTTGCTTCAAAAACTTGCGAACTTCTTTTCCAAAATTTGCGGATGTTTCTTGCGAACTTTTTTTTTTTCCAATATTTTCGATTTGTTTCACAAATTTTCGACTTTTCCCCCCACTAATTTTCCATTTTTTTCTTTCAGTTTTAATAAATAAACGGAAACACTGAAGAGTAAAACAAATGAAACAGCGAATGGACATTTTTAGAAAGATTTTCTTCGGACGAGTTTGAAAAACACCGATTAAGCTCAGCGCCATCTGTGAGCGCCAGTGGCGCATATCCTGGCTTACCATACTGAGTCCTGCCCCATCCCAATACTGTAGCCCTTCGTGCGGTAAAGTCTTCGTAAGGCACGGGTAAACACACCGGTGAAATGTGCCTTTTATACTGGACTTTGGTGGTCAAACGTAACAAGGCGATATCGTTTTTAAAATCCGACGGATTATAATTCGGATGAATTTCGATGGCTTCCACCCCGAAATCTTCGTGAGGCAAAGGTTCCACCAAGGACTGGACATTGTGTTCCCCCAACCTCACTTGCAAGAAATTGGACGATGTGCTTAAATGAGAAAATGCGGTGAAATTATGCTGCTATTTGCTCAATATGTCAGACATTCCACTATATATGACAGTAGTACGACCGGCGGATATACATGTATTTGAAAACTATTTTGATCGGAATGGCGTTGGAAAATTTATTCATCGAATTTTACGATTAGTATAGACTCTCTCGACGTAACAATAATGTAACAACAAATCTATAAAGCTACACCCACACTGGAGAAAACCTTGAGGAACTTTTTGTAGCAGTTGTTTCTGGAAACACGTTTATGTAACTTATTGGAACATATCGTATACACATACTCAATTTTACTCGTTTCTAGAAAGTACACGAGCAACTGAGTGGAAGCTAGTGTCGAAGCGAATTGGACAATTTTGCTCATCGAAAATGGGACAATTTTGCTCATCGAAAATTCGCAAAAAGGCGCAAAATTTTAAAAAATCGCACATTGAAAACTGGAAAAATGTGCAAAAGTATCAGTGAAAACGTGCAACATTTTGGAAAATTGAATAAAAAGCATGCACAATTTTAAAAACATGTAACAATAGAAACGTATCGACAACAACAAACTAGAGGAAACAGAAAACTTTTCTAATGCAATTTTTTGCCAGTTGTTTCTGGAAACGCAAGAAATAATAATTTAGGCAACGATTTATGTAAAAAATACATGTGAAACAATTTATGGAAACAACTGGCAATAATTAGCATCAAAAAGTTACTCTACGTTCCTCTAAAAGTTTCTCCAGAGAGGACGTATAGCTTTAGATTTTTACTGCTTTTTATGGAAACAGGAAACTTAGGGAAACTTTCAGCAACATTTAGAAACATTTTAGAACTAGCAACAGAAATTAGCAAGTTCCTCTACAAGTTTTCTCAATTGGACGTATTGCTTGACACCATTAAATTGGAATAAATTAAGAATAAAATGCAATACCTAAAAACGCAGTGAGCAGCTGTGACCACCCATTGGTCAGTGACTAGGGCGCCCCCGCACGAAATCCGTTTCGACAAAAACGCCACTTTGATAATGGCGGCCTGAGAAATGGCGGGCGTGCAAAGTAAATAATCATCAAGTTTCGGTTAATAGCCAGTGGTTAGTTTCATTAAATTCCACTATCCAATTAAATCATGCATTAGATTCAACCCGTCATACATCATGCTTGTCTATGTCATTTAATAATGTGAGTACAAATCATGGAGAGCCATATGTTTAATAAAACTTTGCCCCATTAGCCCGCGGATGGCGCTACAAATCGCCCGTATTCGGCGATTTTCAGCGCCATCCCGTGAGTAAATTTAGTAGAAAAGCAAAGGAAAAAAAGCTTCGCGCTCTCTGTATCAGACCCACGAGACATACTAATATAACGGGAAATTAAGTAATGGTCCTTAGTATTTAAGGACTTGCCATCCAAGGATAGTCTCCGAAATTCACGTCGGATCCGCCAACGATTCTCGAATCCCTCACAGATGTCGCTCCGCACTCTAATACAAATGTTCAAACATAAGATTCATTGAGATTATTTATTTTGATACGGTTCAAGGCTGCGAAAAACTCAGATTAACAATAACAGTCAAAACATACTTTGTGTTGATCGTTTAAAAATTTTCAATTGGTTTCAATTTCAAATGTTTTAAACACAGAGTTCAATTAGAAACTTGCCACAAATTTAAAATTTTTCAATGGAGACACTTTTGGGACACTTTTTGTTACAAGTTTCAAACTTGTAACAAATTTGAAATTTTCAACTGAAAACTTGCAACAAAGTAGAAAAATTAATAAAATTGACTAAAATTACTGAGATTTTTATTAAATATAATCAGAGTTTGTAGCACTCCGTCATTATTGAACATTTGCAAAGAAAATGGAGTAAAATAGTAAATAACATACCGCCAGGATTTAACGTTTGCTGAGTCAACGTTATGCTGGGCTTGATGCTGGGCAACAAGTTTATTGAAGATGGCTGAAGAGTGACCACGGAGGGTGTGGTGGACAAGGGGGTCATGGCGCCTGGAAACTTGGTGACGCAGCAACTCCAAAGCATTCCTCCGTTGCACAAATCCAGGGGTTTTGCTCCTTGGAAGACGCAAGAGATTCCCAAACCGCAAGTGTACATACTGCCCTTGTAGTAGCAATGCTGAGGAACGACTGAAAATCAAGGAATTTAATTGAATAAAATAAATGTACGACCAAAAAAATATGTCCATCTTTCGATATTTTTTTTTATATTTAATTAATCTATTTAATTTTGACTTCGAAGAATGAAACTTAAAGAGCCTTCGTTGTAAAAAAAAGACTAATTTGAATGAATTAGCAAGGCGGAATCAGGATTAAAAAATGGTCATTTTTAATTAATTTGCTTTGAAAAACCATAATTTTTATAATTACAATATGGGCGTAATAATTTAATAAAGTCAATTTGATTACTATAGCCTAAATTTTGCATTTTCATAAAGCAGCTCGATTAGATATTAATTACGCTAAATATGATCGATATATTGATATTTCTTCATTTTTTATACTAAACACGTACCTGCTTTGCCATTTATTTCTACTTATTTCAGCGAAATACTTACAAGGGCTGCTAAATTCTCGAAACGCTCTGTAAAGTTCAACCGTCCTTTGAATTACTGCAAAAATAACAAAAAATTAGGATTATCATTATAGTCATAATTAGCAAAACATTGCCTAGAACTTTCTCGAGGATTTTTATGAATGCACAAACGTTTGACTAAGCCAAAACGATGGAAATTCCTAATCAACTATAATTTAATCATCGGATAAACCTGTGTGTCACACAGGTTCCATATATTTTTTAAACTTACAAATATAAACTATAGAACATTTTTGTTCACCGTTTCCGGGTGTCATATCCCAGTTTCAATCAATTTTTAAATGGCAATAAAGTGAGGCACCGACTTCAAATTTTCCATTGATGCTAAGAAGGTAACGCACCACGCACCAAAAGGGGTTCATCAGCCTATTTTGCATGGCTGTATGCATTAACTTAGGGTCGTCTCGTGTCATACGACTGCCGCTAAATGTTAAAAAAATTCACGGAGGAAAAAACAGAAACGATCTCAATAATATTTCTAACCCTTTCCTCAATTTACAAAGCTACGAATGGAAATAACGTTCATGGGCACAGCCTTCATTATTTTTGTCGCCGACAACAAAGATAACCAAAAAAGTTGGTTAACTTTTATATACAGGGTGAGTTTTATCACCAGTTCCATGTTTTTATCTGGATTGTGTTAGAGGTAAAAATTTGCGTTTGCGGTATTATGGTAAGATAGGTGGGCGCTTTCAAATGAGCTCATTTCCGGTGACCTTGGAATGTAAATTCAAGGTGCAAAACAGCAGTGCAATGCAGGAAAGCTCGTACTTTAATATTCGGGGCTGGGCCAATTCACAGATTAAGCATTGAAAATTTGAAACTGAGTGAATAACGAATGGAGAAACACTGATTAGTCCAACATCTTGACCTCATAAGATGTGATTTACATTAATGTAATTAGAAATGTTGCCATTTCGTAATTCACCAGTTTTCAATGTTTAATATGTGAACTGGC
>JAQGAO010008001.1:0-10760 GCA_034697705.1 Ommatoiulus sabulosus | reverse complement strand
AAATTCAAACTTATTCGCTGCTGTGTCTCTCGATCATATAGAAGTACATGTACATATAATTAAATCTTTCAAAATATATTAGTTATAGGATATATATATATAAGTTATAGAATGGTGAATTCGATCGAATCCTGTGACTGTCCACTGCAGTCTTCATGGATTTTGAATAGCTTCTCCCTGCATTTCCCAAGTGGGTTGTTAGGGAGAAGGGGGGGGGGGGAACTGGGGTTTGTAAATACTTTTAAAAGTTCAAACTTATTCGCTGCTAGAGGAATCGCTCGTGTCTCTTGATCATTTTTCAAGTAAAAGTACTTACATATAAGTAAATCTTTCAAAATATATTATTCAACACAAGTTTTTTGTTCAACACTAAGACAGACTTGAAAGTTGTTTTTAAACTTTATGTACGGCTCCTAAGTTCTATATTCGCATTGCGACATGCAATTTCAATGGCGCATCTGTGCCCTAGAAACGAAGCCATTCTGGCCTAGGGCTTCCCATTCACGAAAGAAGGGATGAACTGGTTGGAAGACCAACGTCCAGTGCTGCTGGTATCTGGGTCATTTCTAGTAAGTTAATTCTAACTAGTAGTTTTGTTCAAAATGAGGGAAAACTTCAAAACCCCAATCTCATGTTTCCTTTGATTTATTCCCATATATGGGTACGTTCATAGTGAGCTTACTTTTCGGAGGCAGTTTTCAGATCCCATTATGTCAGTTTTCAGCTTCCTTTTTTTCGAGCTTAGGTGTTCGCAGTGGGATGATATCAGCATGATTTTAATGGCGAATTCGACTCACCCAAAAAGTGCACACCGGCGTGCACTGGGTGCACGTTTCTGCACCAGTTCCGTTCGGCTCGGAAATGGTGCATACTTCACTGAATTTGGTGCACCCTACGTTCCCTATTCGACTGGATACACCTCGTGCACCAGGTGTGCACCGGGTGTGCACCGCCTCCACCATCAAGGGAGCTGGTGGATGAGGTGCACTCAACATGGCGGATAGGATGGTCGGGAGGTCGCATCCCGCATTAAGTGACATGTGATCCATTTGCACTCGCACCTGATGTGGACAACACGGGTGTGCCCAGCCGAATCTGCAATAAGAATGAAAATAACAGCTACTGCACTGCCTGGAATCTACTGCTTGTCTGATACTGGACTATTGGTTAGAAAAATTGTGACCACTCAAGCCTTAGATTTCAGTCAGTGCAGTACCTGTTATTTTCATTTTGACTTTTTGGATAAGCATGCCAAAAATCAGTTACTTGGTACTTCAAAGATGCCGACAAGGAGTCGAAAAAGTCAGTAATTCTTTTTTTTTGGCATCTTCATAAATATTTCTGGAGCTTACTGACAAGCCTAAAGGACAATTTCGCCTCTTTGTGCCCTATTCCTGGCCGCCCTCTGTGCAATTGATCCTTGTTCATGACCCAAAAAGGGCATGTAATTAATTAAAAATTTCCCACTTGCTTGAATGTCTCAAATGTGCAAAAATCTAGGGCAACCCGTGTAGCTTCAAAGGACTTCAAAGAATGGAGGAAGTAGCGCCCACCTTCTTTGATCTGCCGCCTTACTATTGTTTTTCCTGACTCAGGTGTGTGACGTCACCCATCCACCCATCAGTGGCAGCGAAATTTAAACCATCAGCAATTTTCATTTATATGTGTCCATGTAGACATTTGTCATATACCCCTCCTACCTTAGGTAGACAATGGTGTACAAAACAACCACCCCCATCCCTTGGCTTTCTATGTAAATTATGGACAGCCATATAGAGGAAACAAGGACAAAGTTTGTAGGCCTCTATTCTTGATTTCGTTTATGCACTATGTTTATTTTGTGTGCATCTCTCTAAACGACTACATACTGGAAGAACAAATAAAATAAATGTTTGTTACTAGAACATATAACGGGGTAGGTGAAATATTTAATAAATTATTTAAAATTGTTTTTAACATTATATTTTCAGATTTACGTGTAAATTATTTAGACAGCACTTAAATCAATAAGTGCTGTAATAATTTATGTTTAAGACAACTACTTAATTCATTCTTTAACATGTTGAATGTTTATTCCGTAAAATTTGTTGTTTAATTTTTAAATTTGCCTTTTATTATTAAAATATTTTATTAAATTATAAATACATTTTTTTAATTACAAATTTTACGAAAATTTATAAATAAGTTAGCATTTTTTATATACATGAATAGAAATAAGTTTGACAATTATAATTACTTAAAAATAAAGAATTATGAGTACATTAACCCAGAGCGCCCAGCTAACGTCTTTTTAACGTTTAATGTTTAATTCTAGTGTGGTTATTGGAAACCAACACATATTGTAGAATTTGAAAACCATTGGCCAAGAAATATCGATGTAGCTTCCTCTGGCATTCCAAAATATCGTTGCCATGATGGGATTTTACAAAAACAACATCTAAAAGTGGCTTTTTTGGAAGAGACCCCGTTCATTATTTTAAAGCGCCCAGGCATGCAATCCGGTGAATGCGCCAAAGAAGAAGTCGTTTGTGAGACGAGTTCTGAAATGACACATCAAGATTCGTAAGTGAAAAGTTGAAATCTTGAAATGCAAGATGTTTATAAAGGTTATTTACAAGTATAAATGTATATTCCAATAGCAGGACGTTTCATTGTTGTACAGGAACATAGGCTACTGTGCTTTGATCATGTGATATACCACATTAACATCGTTCGTTGCGTTCATTTAGTATACGTATAGGCCTACTTCTATTTTTTGACATCTAATCGATTTCCCAACTCTGTCAGATGTCCCAGCTCGATGTAGCATTAGTGGGCTGTCCATTTTTCCCGTGGACAGTTTTTTGGCATTTATTGATCTTTTTCATTTTTTTAAATTCTTGTCCATCGAACTTTGTGGACATCTTGAAAAATTTCTTACCCTTCCTTCCTTTGAGGCATGAACAATTCAGAAAAAAATCAACAAGAAATATTTAAAAAACTAAATGAACTTAGACCGTTATTTTTTGCTTTTTCTCTTTTATCACGTGTTATTTTCTTAATATATATTTCATTTATTATCAACATTTTTTTTAAATTTTTTAAGTGGAAAGCAGCACCCCACACAACCCTTTTTTATACATTCATTTGGACAAACAGGGCACCATAAGCCCTAAAGGAATCATACTGATTTTATGTCCTTTATCTAAAGTATACTTTAAAATCTGGTAAGCATTTTCTATTGAAAAGAAAAGAATTTAGTGCTTGAACAGCACTAAATTCTTGTCTTGTGATTTCATGAGGCGTTTTGAACGTTTTACTACTTTACACCTAGTTACAAAGGTCTCTAAATCACCCTTTGGTATTTCACACATTTTGCACTTAATTGATCGCCAGGGGGTCATTTACCTGGAGGTCACGAACTGCACTTGCGCTTATGTCTCTTCTCGTCATAACCTTTAACTTGACACGATGCTTGTCTTTGGTCCTTCGAAGCACATAAGAAGCATGCGCTAACCCTTGATTTTGCGGCTGCGATTGTTTATGGCCATCCGGCCTCGAGTTTAATACTTTTACTATCGCAAGTTATTTGTTAATGTTGCCAAATAAATACCTGTCTTTAACCAAAGGTTTATCTTCTGTTTAATTGTGTAAAATGATAAATTGGTGACCTGGACGTGATCCTTACATCCCTGAACACGTTGAGCTCTGAACACACAATCTCAACGACGTTATTTGTGCTTTTTGTGACCACATTTCGACACCACGATGGCGGTTAAACCCGAACTTACAAACATTGCTAGCGTACGTATTCTTTCGCAAACCTTTAATTTAGAAACCAATTTGGTGATTTGGTAGGTGCAAATGGAATCCATGTTCCAGAACTTGCGCATTACAGCAGACAAAATAAAGTTTGACTGCATGATCAGCACCCTGAATTTGACCAGCACGGCGCAGCTCAGTAACATTCTCCTATATCCTCCCGAAGCTAACAACTAAAAAGCCCTTAAAGTTCGTAGACTCGAGACAGAGCACCTACAAACTTTGCTAAACACAATGGCGGAAGGGCCCTTAGGAACGGTTCCCGGACAAAATATACAAGACAAAACATACTGAAGAAAATTAACTAAACAGAACATACTAGGGTAAAAATATAGTGGTAGAAATATAGGAAGCAAAAACATACTGGACAAAATATACTAAACAAAATATACTTAACAAAATAAACTGAACAAAACATACAGGGGTAATAATAAACTGAAACGCAGTATACTTTGTCCAATACATTGCATTGTCCCTACATTTTTCCCCAGTATGTTTTGTTAAGTTTATTTTGTTCAGTATGTTTTTGCCCCCTATATTTTTTAGCTGTATATTTTTACCCCAGTATGTTTTGTTCAGTATGTTTTATCCAGTATATTTTGTCAGGATACCCTTCGGAACTGCTCCATGAGATGCAGGAGTTGGCCGGCTGCAGGATAAGCCACGATGTGGCTGCAACAGCTCCAAGAGAGTTGCTTAGAGGTTAGCATTCTCGACTTACATTCGATAGACCCATCCCAACCTTCTCGTTTTAGTCATAAATACAGGACATATAAATAAATGGGATGTTAGGGTCCATCATAACCAGACTGCTAAGTCTACTTTAATCGACCTTCACACCAACCTATGCAATTTAACTTTGCTACCATGCCATGTCCAAGCAAAAAAAGGCTACCATCGCAAGGGCAGAACCACCAAAGAGCCAAGTGCCGCGATCCAAACTTAAAGTTTGGAGAATTGTCCACTTCCGTCGCAAGCTACTAGACTGCGTTAGACCAGCGTAGCTCTGCTCCCAAATACGGAAGTTAATCCAGCCACAATTGGTACATCCCAATCAAATCCGCAAACGATCTCGAAACGATCCAGTATCAAGGGCAATGTTCTCACTCCGCCGGGTACCTGAAACGGTGTGGCCCTTGACCACGGTAATAACCACAGTAAAAATGGCAAAAGACGGCGAAAATGGATGGCCCACGACGGCAAAGTTCCAGTCTGCACGATGACGGACAAAGAGATGCAGGGCCGGTCAACAACCGCGAAAGCAGCAACTCATCACCAATCCTACGATGGAATTTGCTGTAACGGACGAGACAACAGCACCGTCTCGGCGTAGCCGCTGATGGCGGTGATAAGGCAGCGGCCGACACAACGACAGCACCCGCAACAGTCCATGATGGCAACGACAGACAACAACAAAAACTGTTACGTTGACTTATGACGATAAACAACGACGGAAAATGCCCCGTTAATGTTTGAAGAAGATGATGGTTCGACGCCACGGCGGACGACACTACCAACACGGAGGAACGGTCGGCAGCGACGATAATGACGGCGAACAGTACGACGACTGCGGCAGCCATGATAATGACGGCGAATGGTACGACGACATGGTGATAAATGATGGAGAATCCAGACAATATGGCGGATGCGCTGAGTGTACACATGAAGCAACGCATTGTCAGTGACTGCAGCAATGAACCAAACGGCGGCGGACAGCAGTGGTGATGAGGACCCGAATTCCAAACAGCAACAGCACAGTTCAGCAGAGATGATAGTCCGCAGAATCGCCCCCCTCTGTGCCATGTAACAGGTTTCGATGCCTTCGCAGCTCTTGTAAATCGAAGTCAACATAGCAAGAAGTCCACCAAAAAGTTCCGCTTGAGGGAAACACGAAATCCTCATCCATCAAGAATGAGCAAAGAATGGGCAACCAAGAATGGGCCAACAAACGAGCGGCAACTGAGAGGACATAGTGAAACACAACGGCGACATAATGCAGGTGACACAGCTCTGCTCCTGTAAACCGAGGTTGGTCCAGCCAAATGTCCAAAAGCTCCGCTGGACCCGAGTGCCAAATCACAGCCAAAAAATTTACGATTGCAGGTAGGGGGAAGGCCTGCACCTCCACCATGTGATGACCTTGTCCAGTCCTGGGCGTCCGGAAAGGAAAAACGGACTGGCCCGGGGCAAGGCAAGGGGTCGAACATCTCGAATAAAGGAAGCAAGATGCCTCATGTAACTCAGTTAACGTTTAATAGAGGAGTAAACATAAGTACAACGCGACATACCATAAAGAGCGGAAGGTAGGCAACGAAGGTAAAGCTTCCAGAGTGACAGCCAGTACCCGCAAGACACTGACTGTCCGAGGGTAAGTGTCCGAATGACTGCCGGTCTACAGTATGTGGGGCATGCACGCCGCATGCGCCACAATCCGGCAAAAAGCCAAGACTCTCCACCGCCGTTCATAAAAGTACTTACTGCAGGATCAAGAATTGAATTAAACGAAATTGAATTTAAGTCCGGAGAAATTTATCCGCCTCGTCGAAACTGCTCAAAATCTTCGCTGACGTTGCAGACAAAGTCTGGACTGGCAGACGCAAAGCGTTCCGTAACTGCCATTGATCGCTCCGTTACAACTGACGTAGTTGCAAAAATGCCAGCATTGATGGACCCTCATGTTGACGTGCTTACGTCATCAATGGCAGAGTTCAGCGCCTCCCTTAACGCGCTCCACACACAAGTCCGCGAATTTGCACCAAGCGATCAACCATGGGGTAGCCGGCAAGTCCGCTCCGGTGACTATGTAAAATCATGTTGGTACTATTGCATGTTCTGCATAGATTCTCAAAAGGGCCGCCCTCCATTTAACTACCAGCGGGCAAACTGAGGAGGCCGGCGCTTGCCACAGTGAGTGATGCAGGCTAAAACATGCATTGCCTCACGGTCGTGGATCCACCCACTGGAATGTCGTTTCTAGTGAACACCAGGGTGGATGCCTCTGTAATGCCACTTTCAACGGCAGAGGCCCGTAGATCGCGTGGCCACCAACAGTGTTTCGCCGTGAGCAAAATGGTCATTCTCACGTTAGGGGTATGCCTGCGCCGGACGTTTGCGTGACCGTTAATTGTCGCCTTCGTATGGCAACCCATTATCGGTTCGACTTCATTGCTAAATTCGGGGTTTTGGTCGATATCGCAAAGCAGAGGCTGGTGGACACCATTATGACAATTCACTGACAGGGCCAAGCGAAAGCCAACTTTATAGGCAGCATTTAGTCATCTCATGGCAATACACAAAATGTTAAGCTACTGGCTGAATTCCCGGGTCTAGTGCATGCTGATGGCCACATCAGCCCCCTAAAACATGACATGCTGAACCACATTTAAATGATCAGGCCACTGGTGTTTGCGAAATAGGCACGATGTCTGCCGCCAAACCAACTCAAAGCCGTTAAGGTAAAATTTGACTTCATGCTGGTGCAGGAAATCTGCCGCCCTTTAAAGAGATAATAGGACAGCCTGCTGCTGATGGTTCCCAAGAGCTCTGGAAACTGGAAACCCTGCGGCGACGACCATCTGCTGAACATGGCAATAGTACCGGATACGTAACTGGTCCTATACATTCAGGATTGCATGCAGGTTTTCCGGGGCGGCAGAGTGTTCTCAACGGTCGACATCACTCGTCCATACTAGCAAATCCCCATCAACCTGGAGGACATATATGCGATAATCTCGCCTTTTTGCCATTTTTAATGTTTACGGCTATGACGTTAAGATCTCACTTCACATTAGCTGCGGGAAGCGCCATAAGACCGGAGGTTGAATGCCAGGTGGTCATTCACCTGGAGGTTGCCACCTTCACCTGTGCTTTGTTTCCATCCTATCCAAACCTTTGATCTGACACAATACATGTTTCTGGTCCTTCAAAGCACATAGGAAGCATGCCCTAACCCTAGCTTTTGCTGTCTCAATGGATTATGGCCATCTGGTCTCGAGTTAAAATCTTTTACTAGTAACTTATTTGTAAATGTTGCCGAATTAATACCTGTTATCATCATTTGTTAGTCTCCTGCATGTTTAATCGTGCAGAACGCTAAATATCTATGAAATCTAATGTTATAAAATTATATGTGTGGTGTACCATTTAGGAATTACATGTATTTCACCCATTTCAAGCAGCAGGTGCAAGAGAATTCCAGCACCCTTACGTTGGTTTCCCAACAACTCTAGGTGCCCCTACTTGCTTGTTCTCCCGCATAGCTGCTGAAGATTCTTATCTTCAGCTGTATCCTGCGAGCATGGCAGTAAAGCCATCTCTTGCAGAGGGCAAGAAAGGACCTCACTGCCATGTCCCTCCCTATCAAAGGGCAGGACCTTTCTCCTCATTGGAGAAAGAAGATGCAAGGTGGGGCCAATGGCACCCACCATATAAAAGGGCATGCAGTTTTGCTTGCCACACTCTTACTCTAAAACTTCACTCTTATGCAACATAAGATAACATCTGAATCTTCATAGAGCCAAGGGGCTGTGCAATACAGGACAAAACTTTCCTTTGTTTTTGTCTATTTTCTTTATTTATTTTTGTTAGGCTATGTCCTACAGTTTAAATCAGTTTTGTACTTGTCATTTATCATAATCTTCAAAGTAGAATTAAACAGTTTTAAACAGAACAAGTTTACTAGTTATATAATCTCCAACCATCCTTTGTGCAATCCACTCCTGGACTTCATGACATTCTGGAACTACCAAAGAAGAGGATTAAGTATCATGCAAATCTGAACTTTTATTTTTGTTTTATTGAGCCTGATTCGAAAACTAAACAGCCATTAGAATCAGGAATTGGTGAATCTTAATAAGTCACCTCTCTTATGCTTAATTGTACACAGCCTTTACAAACATCATTTACCTACTACCTATAAGATAAATTTATGATTGAAAATGTGAATTTGAGTTTTGGGCTTAATATTGCTTGTCGATAGGTTTAATACCAGTCAGCCAGAAATTTCATGCTGTTCAGGATTCATCGTCGACTTGCTTGCAGCTTTATCACTGCAAGAGAATTTCACGTATGATTTAGTTCGCGTTGACGACGGCTTTTGGGGTGGCAGAGTGGTGAGTACGTACGCCAAAATGCATAACAAGAAACAGTTTATTTGAAAGATATCCGTTACATTATTATGTTTTAAGCATAATAATTATATTTTGTTTTAAGTAGTTTTCTATAAAAAATGTCACAATTTTGAGAAACGATGCAATGTTTGCAAAATGTATGCGATTTTAACAAAAAGCAACAAAGTTTAGAAAGTGGAATTGTAAAATTCAATTTAGCAATTATAAAAATTGAAAGAGAAAAGCTAAAGCCCCTGTCAGGACCCCACACCACGTCCATCGGTCATTTCATTCGCAAATTAATGTAATTTTAGTGAGGATATTAAGTGATGTTGTGCAGTTCCATTTAATGTTTTTCACTGACATAGCTTAGACCAATTAAGTTATTTTAGATTTAAATTGGTGAAACCTGGTTTCATATCTTAGGAAAATTAGGTTTGTCAGAAAGGTCACAACTTGATTTTGTTTTTCAATTATTAAAGAATGGTGAATGGAATGGACTGGTCGCTACTCTGCTCAATAAGAAGGCAGATATCGTAATGACTTCATTAAACGTGAATTCACCTAGGGACAGAGTAATGGACTTCTCGGTGCCTTTCCTGGACACGGGAATCGCCATTGTGGTAGCTAAAAAAACTGGAATCATTTCAACTAAAGCATTTCTAGGTAAGAGATACTACGAGGGCTGCAGTTCTGTTTAATATAGCCTAACAGGATCTCTCACGTTCTGAATATTTTCAAATAATACATGTAAATATATGAAATAGTAGGGTCATAGGACAGACCATTTTAAACAATATTAATTCCTTTATTTCCCCAAACATTTGCCCTGTCAGAGCACCAAGCATACAAAAATTGGTATCAAGGGCATGAAGCAAGGGTGTCTTTGCATGTCTGGCCAATTCATAGCTCATCCTGAATGTGAGTCCTGCCATTATCAAAGGCAGTGCACCGTTCTCAGACCTGTTTCCATGACAAAACATTGACACCATATACATGCACACCACGTCTGCATACACCTTAACTATTAGCCGATGAATTGTAGACAGTGTGTGGTTATCAGTAGCAGAAATCTGATCACGCTTCGCGGCTTAATGAGTAAACTTTTTTCTATCATTTAGATACTGCCATTTTTGCCTCATGGTGGGAACAGGTAAATGTTATGAGAGGCGATGTAGTGTTTGTGGGAAGAAGTAGGTGTTTAACTGCTTTAATGGATTAGGCAGGGAATTTGAAGGTTACATGGGAAATTACAGTTTACAATCACAACACTTTTACTGCCCTTGTATACAGGGTGTTTTGTCTCGCATTGTACAAATGAAGAGGGTGTGTAAAGGGTACAAAAGGTAGTCAATTGGGATTGGGAACCTATTTGCCCGTACAACAAATAATGGAATTAATGTTGATTTACAGTTTAATTGCATCATTGCCAAGAGTTGATTTTTGCAGTTGTACGTTCCTACCCTAGAAAATCGCTTCTTATCAGAGTAAAGCGCCTTGCAGTGAAAAGAGGGCTGCTCAACAAGTGTATCATGGAACCATTGGCAGTGTACTGCAGTCACTAAGGTAAATCGCCAGGATTAAGAGCTTGCACGTTGACATGCTTGAAGGGATGGAGTCGGTGGTCCTTCAAAATGTTCCACACAATGGTATTGCTTAAGCCTACTTTGTACGTGATTTAGCAGTCACGTGCTCGTGGAAGGATTGTCATTGACGCGTGCAAGAACTAACAATTGACCATTTTGCTAATCAGATCCTCTTGCGGATTTTTAAAGAACTATTGAAAGGCCTGTAACGACGCTCTGGTGCTGTCAGCTTATAGATAAGTTGCACATGCATGATGTAGCCAGC
>JAQGAO010008000.1:0-10761 GCA_034697705.1 Ommatoiulus sabulosus | reverse complement strand
ATAAACCACACAATTTCAATAGATAATGTTGGATATGCAAGATGACGTGATTTCCTGTTTATTTTTTTAGTGTTTATCGCCGTTCGTAAATGACTTTCCGTAATTTCTATCGAATTTTCCCACAGTACATGTAGTCAGATTTGCCTCATATGCATTTTTCATTTTATAAATCGTTACTACTTCATTCTCCAAGTATATACGTTGTTACGTAGTACTGTATAACGAGTATATACATGTATATGTGCGGAGAAAATTACTTCCTGTTCAACAATTTCATCAGGTAAGAGGAGTTAGTCGAATTCATGTACATTAAATGCATGTATTTATTCCAAAGTCTTACACAAGCCTTTTCATGAAATGTTGCTGCTTCCATACAGACAACTTAAAGTGATCTCTTGATTCAAGGACCATTGTTTGCTTTACCTTCCATCTTGTTACGTGTGACATGATTCGTTTATAATAATCAGTGGTTCCCAACCTGGGGGTGATCGCCCCCAAGTGGGCGATTTGGGTTATCAGGGGGGAAATAAATAAGTGGGGGGCGATGAGTATTCAAAGTGGGAAAAATTAAAATAGTACTGTACAGTAGAAGTTGCCAGATATTCAAGCTTTAACTGAAATCCACCAAGCACAAGGCAGCCATTGAAAAGCTAAAATAAAACAATAACAAAGTTTTCAAACTTTCATTTATTTTTTCAAATTTTAACTGTCAACTTTCTTAAGTTTTCCAGATTCCAAAATAAAAATGAAAGCATGTACTCCTTTTTTTTAAATGTACGTCAATGATCTTTGTTAAGTACTGTATTTCACTTCTTTGTTCTTAAAAAAAATTGTAAAAAATGTACATTTTAATTTTTTTTCTATTTTATTTAAGAGTGACCGGATAAAACTGCTTTGGTTGTTTTTATATACGGTAATAAAATTGTTTAAAATAATAAAACTGCTTTATTATTTACACTTTACTTCAAATTAAAATTAGGCATACAATGAAAATGAAAAGGGGGCGATAGGTGTTAGTTAACCTCCAGAAAGGGGAGATGGGCCAGAAAGGGGAGATGGGCCACAAAAGGTTGGGAACCACTGGGTTAGGATCTAAGGACTGCACCCTGAAGGAAGAAGGGGGACAGGGGTCATTCACAAATGCCATTAAGCCTTCAAAACATTTTGCTGCATAATGCTTTGCAATAAGTGGAAGAAGTACGTCATTGCAAAACTTGAAAAGTTTAAAATGAACAACATCGGCTCTCATATGTATAAAAAGATGCATTAAGCTGGGGTACACGCTATCACCAAACCAAAACTAAAAACCCCAAACTTGAAACTAAAATTTCTGGTTTGTGGGCATGTAGGAAATTTTGTTGCAAACTGTTTTTGCCAAACTAAAAACTAGAAAATCAAGTTTGGAAGCCACGTTTGGCGTTCCCGTCGAATGTCGGTGAGATGAAAGGAAAATAGGCAAACTTTTTGGCGGTGGCGCTGCTATCAACGCTTCGCCCGCACGATGTCGATGTTACTGCAGACGACAGCATATCGTACCCATCGTGTTTCCTCTGTCGTCTGCTCAGTTTTGTCAATATGGTTTGTAGCAGTACGTGTGTATGCTCAGATTTGGCAAAACTAGTTTGTATAATTTTTATTTAGAAACTATAGTTCACGTTGAAAGTTTGGGGGTTTTAGTTTTGGTTTGGTGGCTAGTGTGTAACCGACTTTACAGTAATAAGTCTGAAAAGTGATTTCTTGGTTATAGGGTAAGAGCACGTTGGCATTTATTTCATTAACTTAAAAACCAGTATCGCCTAGTGGTATGAGTTTGCAATACCACTACGCGACACTGGTTCAAAATAAGTAAACAAATCACATGAATAAGTACCAGCGTGCTCTCACCCATTGTCATGATTAACCAAAGTGCGGTTTTTGCCCAAGCTTCGCAAACTGATCTTATGCAAGAGTTATACGCATTGAGCTACATCACGTGATCTTTTCATCGAATCAACAACTAAAAGAACGTGCCTCGGCACTGCCACCGGGAGATTTTTGCCAATGGAATGAATGAAATGTCGCGTGATATATGCAAGTTGACAAAATCGGCATAAGGTCCAGTGTCAAAGTGCGAACAGGACCCAGAAATTTGACTTTTACACCGCATCACCTATAGTGATCATTGCTTACATTGGGTCCCCCGCAGAACCTTTGTCCGAATCGAATCGAGAAACCAGAATGTTCCGTACGTGTTCCTTTCACTTTAAAGCCATCGATATTTAGTCGTCCTCGGATTGGCGTGCAGCCAATTCAAATAGCGCCATATGCACACACACAAAAACTAAAAATCCGCGCCTGAACACTCCGAGTGAATTTCATCTTTGCAAAAGCGTTAAATTCTTGATGAATATCAATGACATCATCCGCATATACAGTACATTAGGATTAGAATGCAGAATCAACATGCCCCTGTTATAATATTGCCTATACCATCCATCCTTTTACGGACATCCGTTTTGCCGAAACGGATGCATCTTTCGAGCTTTTTACCACAATTACACGTTGCGTTTTGCATTACGGTTGAAAAAAAAAATCGGTCTTATCAATGCCTAGGTGGGCTGTACGCCAATGCTGGCCCAAACATGGCGTTGCCAGGTTTTCTCAATGCGATGTATCTGTATGAGCGTAAGCAAACTCAAGTGTCAACATTATGCAATCGGAAGACACCCGAAAGAGGGGAAAGAAAGCACATTCTGAGAACTTTTTTAAAGATTCCAATGGGCAAATAAGAAAACAGCGAAATGGTAAATTGGCCCCCGAAGCAGCCTTCGATAACGCTGCCTGTATCAATAAGCTTAGGCGTTCTTGCGATACCGATCGCGAGGGGCGAAAACGCAGTCAGCTTATTTCGCAATCTGTTCGCAAAACTGGGTTAAAGTACAAAATTGCGCTGCTCCAAAGGTGAACAACTACAATGTAATTGCTGCTCCCCGTGCGAAGCTTTCATAGGCCAGTTTTGCAGGGACGTCACTGTTTTGTCGTGCAGGTACAGTATAGTGAGCAGAGTGCGAAAAATCAAAGTGTGAATTGGCTAAGTAATTGCTCGTGAAACCAATAACAAACGATGATCTAAAATGCGAGGCGCCCTCCATTGCCCGGGCCGCCGATTTGTCGCGAGTTGAACACTAGCTGCAGAAACTATGAATTTCTATTAAAACCCACCTAGAAGAAAGTCAAGATGGCGAATAAGCATCCATGAATGACGTTTTACAGCAGTACATGTTAGGATGTCATCCAGAAATTCGATGCTGAAATCATGCTGATGTTGCAGTCTGCTTATCCGCCATTTATTTTACGAAACCTTTTCATACAGTGCTATAGCATCATTGTCCTACAGCCCATGCAAGATACTGTAGATCATAAAAAATGTTCAGTACTAGTTATTGTAGCCAAAAACATAATACCATATGCAGATTAGCATTAATTTCAATTTTGCATAAATATTTTCAGTACATCGTACCCCGGCTTCAAAACAACTCAAAACTCTTGAATTTCTAGTTTATGACGATATAAAGTCGAGCAAAATGAACTCCATAATATGTAACGACACATCTTAAGCTGCCACCATAGTAGTATTGCAAAATGTGTATCAAAACAAATTTGTATCTTTTAAAACTTGCTTTATCTCAAAATAAAATTGTTTTTGAGTTGTGTCATTTCTGAAGCGGGGGTGCCATATGTGCCGTACTGAATGATTCAATATTACAAACCAAAAACTTTCAGTCTACACGTTGAACTAATTCCAGCAAGCGTGTCAAGAGTCATCAGACGTACATTACATCTGCATAAATGTCAGTACAGTAAAGTACTTTGTCCATTTTACCAAATTGCAATTTTGCTATCTGTAGCAACAAATGCGACCGCAACTATTTTCCATATTTAACTATGGTTGAATTGTTTTCGTCAAAAGGATTTGGCCGAATGCTGAATTCTTTTGTGTCCTTTTCACGGGTACTCGCGGGTATTAGCAACTACTGTACAAGCACTGCATGTCGCTTGGCTTTTTGTAATTGCATTTTGGCAAGCGGAAGAATTTAACCATCATCAAATCAGATCAAGTGGGAATAACCCCGTTCATTGAGTTTGATTAAAGAGAAAAGGAGGCGTGGTTAATCCGCCATGTTGGTCGCACCCTTCATCCTTGAGTTTAATGGAATGCATTGTACCTCCTTTTGGCTTCAGAACACTCACTCAGCTCCATCTCCCCATCATTCTCCTTGTTAAGAATATTCACGTTACAATTAACCAATTTGCCCGTCATTTAAATCATCATTATAGTGTCATTCCTAATGCAAATTGATGCATCTGACTTTTTTGAACTTTACATGTACAGTAGCAGTGGCATGGAGTAGATTTACCATAATTGGGAAAAAGTCAGAATCAGCTCCTGTTTAAACTTTTACTCCCCTACGTGTTTACAAATAAGATGGGTGTTACACCCACATTACTCCCACGCATTGTGTAAACTAAACACTATCAGATCAGGCTCAGTTTGGTGCAACCTGTTATAACTAAGGTTCTGTGGTTAACAATTGCAGTTTACGAACAAAAATGTTAGTAACACGGTGCCCTCGGTTATAAGGTGTGGGAAATTCCGGCCTTATGGAAATCCGGTGTTGAATTCCTGTAGGGGCAGCAATAAAGTGTTTTATGTTCATTTAATGATCTCTTTGAATTCGACACTGGTTCTTAGGTTAGAAGTTTGCCTCGGGACTTTAGAAATTCTTGAACTTTCTTAGCGTAAATACAGGGGTGCATTGCTTGCTTATGACATAACTGGTTTTTTCTCGTCATGCGTTTCCTGTTTCGTTATTTTTAGAAAGATTTCGATGGGATTTTAGCTTCCAAGGCCAGGCCAGTAAAACCCTGTCCGGCAACATGCTCTAGAACATTGATGTTCTTGGATTATACACTTGGCTGGGTAACATGCAGCCTTCTCCAACGATATGACAATTGTTTCATGTGATTCAGAAGCCAGATAACAGCGTTTGGACAATTTCACTTTCACTCATATTGTGTTCTTATCTTGAAATCAAACTAATGCGACTCTCAGAGGTGAGATAATTAAGATAATTCTAATTCAAACACATTTAGTCCAATACGCACGTTTCTGTAAACATGTTGTTAGTTTAAACCAACAATATTGAAATCCACCTGAGCATGTTATTGAATGATTATAGTTACATGTAGCGGAATTTATCATAGCCACTTTCCAATAATAGAATGAATCCAGTAAAAAATGACTACAGTAATTATTTTTATCCGTTTCTATTGTGTCCGAGCATCGGATACCTCATATGCCAGCTTCCTCAATTGGAAGTGCTGGCCACGAATTTACCAGCGATGGTTTCACAAGGTAGTTCACCATTGATTTCCCCAACCCTCCCCATTTACCCAGGTTTTAGGACCGACAACAACAGCGAAATGCATCATTGTACGTGACTGGGGAAGAACCTAACTTAAACAAGGATAGGGATGGAAAGGAAGACGGTCATGACCAATTTAATACAGGTACTATCCCAACATTCGCCTTGGGGATTGTGGGAAACCATGAAAAACCACAATGAGGATAGACGACGTGGGAATCGAACCCATGTCTACCGAATGCAAGGGGAGAATGCTACCACTTGCAAACTGCAATTCATAGCGTATACAGCTTAAATTAAGTTGGACACTAATACAGCGCCATCAGGTAATAAAATAGAAAAACTGGGAGCGATGATTGTCAATTCAGACTCAAGAACATCATAACCCTTTCTAGAGGAAACTTGAAAAAGGTACTCTAAAAACGCTTGTGGCCTGACTTAGGGCAGAATGTTTTGCAGGATTCAGTGCAAATTACCGCACCAGGAGATAATTGGGCCAGAAGAGGCATTGTCACTTTGCGTAAATGTATCAAAATAGGCCTACACCTCTTTTCGTCTTGACACCATGCCAAGCCCCGTGCCGCCACATTGGGGAACCAACTCTGCGAATGCAAATCTTCCTTCCGTTGGCTCATGAAATTTCCAAACTTCTGCCTAAAATGTCCGTGTTCCCTGACCGCTCCCGAGCAGCTCCTTTCCGTCTGGCTTCCCCAATTTCAGCACGCCACAACAATCTGTTCGGCGTGCTGTTTTGGCCTTAGTTGGAGAGCCAGGATGGTGTGCTATTTTTACACCTTGCCACGTACCGGAAGCGCGATTTGGAGGAGCGCTTCACTCAAATTTACCATCGGCAAAATCCAGCTCTGAATACGGAACATTTTAATTTAAGACGTTACGAGGGGAGTTTTTATACACGAGCTTACCATTCCCTGTCACCTAGTGGCGCTGCCGCTTTCCAAACTGAGTAGTACATCCATGACATAAATAGGAAATGAGTGGGCCTCCATAAATGATGCTCTTGGAGAGTTAGGAAGTGCTGTCATGCAGCAATGTGGGTGAATATCAACACTTCTTTATTGGCTTAATTGGCGTGCACATAATAGGGTGAATGAGATGATGGGCAGGGCATATTGATGAATTTGCACTGCTGAGATTGGTAAATGTGGACAACATAATCTGAAGCAATAGCGAGCAGTCCTTTACCACCATTATTCAGTCTCAAAATTAAGCACACTTAATGAAACAACAAGTTCATCTTTATGTCTATAACATACGGATGGATGTCCATCAAAGTTTTAGCCGGAAGCAAATTATATCTAACTTCAAGCTAGAAATATGGTGAAATACTTCAGTGGAAAAGTTTGCATGCATGCTGGGCAATAACACTAAGAAATTTTTTCATGAATAGAAGCTATAAACTTCTCAGACAAGCACCAAGACATGGCAAAGCCTCAGGCGATTAAATGTTTGTTGACCATTGGTAGAATTTGTCATAAATTTCACCATGCATTGGTATCTTCAGTCGTTAATTATTTTTAAAAAAGATCTGGATAATTCACCAAATCCGAAGTATCGCAAATGTTTTATTAGTTTATCCACTACATGTATGTGCAAAGAAACATTTCACACACTCAAATTATCCATCAGAAGTAATTTATAAAGTTAATTTCTTGCATTTAGGCCCACTACATTGAACGTGACTGGCGTTAGCTTAAGCTAACATAACCGCTGTCATTATTCATATCAACTAATCTTAATGTAAAGAACAGGGAAAAGTGACAAGTCCCATTGCCTTCAGGGGGAACTTGACATTTTAAGAGGCCAAATTATCACCTCATCTCAGAGTTATTTGAGATAATAGCTGCCAAATCATTTAAAACTTAGGTCAATACAAGTGGAAAATCACCTAAAGCTGGTTCAGCCTTATAGCATGATTCAAGCGTGATATCACACAATAGGGGGTGTAATCAATGTCACCTGCCTATCTCACAGTTTCGGAAATTCAGTTTTCACGCACCTGCGCACACGTCACATCTATGTTAGTTTCCTAGCCCTGCCGCTGATATCACGAATCAATTACTTTTATTTTCAATATCAGTCAAGGGTGTACAGTGTAGATCATGACGAGTTCTTCAGGGAGTGATATACTATCAGAACATTTCCTAAGAAAATTAAACCCTTCCCTGCAACAAATGTCCTCATGGCCATACCTGTCCTCCAGAGTCGCAAACGCAACTTCGAGAAAACCATCGCCTTTGACGAATGATCTTTTGCTCGAACATTCATCAGCACGGTCCTCTTCGTGCTCATAGCATGGGGAAGGGTTATGATGCCGAACCAACTCTGATGGTGGAGCCTTGCAGCAAAGGGTCAAGCAAGGTCACGCGCTCTTCAACACGCGATTAGCACGGAGTATCCGGAAGAGCTCAGGAAGGAGGGGGGGGGGTGAGCTTGTGTTCTGGCACAACTATTATTCGGGTGTACTCTCATAAAAACGTTAAAGCGCGCAGCAGGCAAAGGACTGCGGATAAGGGGATGGGGGCGGAGGAGGACATCATTGATGGCCGACCCCCGGGGGAGGGAGGGGGCGTAAAGGAAAGGCCTCGACTTTCTAAGAACTGAACTTTTTAGGAAGGGCAAGGGCTTTGATGCCGCACCGACTCCGATTCTGGAGCATCGCGGCATAGGGTCAAGCAAGGTCACGTGCTTTTCTCCACGCGATTAGCACGGAGTCTCCGGTTGCCGTTGGACAGACCAGGAGGCCACGTGATGGCGGCGTGCTAATCCCACGAAAAGAGCGCAGGTAAACGACGGGGGTGAGGGAATGGGGTTCACGTTCTGGTGTACTCTCTTAAAAACGTTCAAGCGCGCAGCTTGGGAGTGCGGCCGGAGGACATCATTGATGGGCGACCCCCGGGGGGGAGGGATGGAGGGCGGCGTAAAGAAAAGGCCTCGACTTACTCCGAACTGAAGCCGTCTACGTGCAATATCCGCATTTGCTTGACGATGGTACTCTTCCCCGATTCTCCGGCACCTTGAAGTCGGAGTGAAGAGAAAGAGAAGAGAGATTAGCGAGCACGAGCAATGCCTTTTCCTAATGGCCGCCTTTGGAAACGTAAACAAGGCCTAACGCTAGCTCGCAAATACCAACCTAGCAGCAAGAGTCTGTGCGTGGCCCTGTACACTTGTTTATCCTTTTGCAACTGTTTCTCGATCTTCTTGTTGGCCTCCTTGCGCCGCCGGTCCTCGTCGGCATCCCTGGGCTTGTTGCTAGGGTTGCTGAAGCACCCCATGACATTAGCCTTTGGGTGAAGGGAATTTTGCCCCGCTGCCTCGTTCGCAGCCGGCGGAAAAGGCGAGGGCTTTTAGCGGCCGGAAGCGCGCATCTTCACCGCACTGCTATTCCTCGGGTATTCCATTGGGCACGAGTTTGAAAATTCCAGCACCGATTTCGAAAGCCCGTTCACACTAGGCCTACGATGGAGGAAAAAAACGCGCACGGCGAAGAAAAGGCAACCAGCGCGCAGTAGGGCATATTTCCATGCGCAGGAATCATGGGTAGGGCGCGCGAGGCACGACGGGAAGACGCCACGTGATCCCACCCACGTGACCCCAGCACCCAACGGGCGGGGACGTTCGCGCCGCTATTTTTAGGCGCGCGCCGTCACGCACCGTGGCCCCGCCAGCTTTCAAATACGAAAATTTGGACGTTTTCTGCCACTTTTTAAAAAACTTATTTTTTAGGACCCGCGAATAACTGTTTCTTTTACGGGACGGTCGGGAGCTGGTTTATGGGAGGCGCCGATCTGAGGCGCTTTTGCACGGTCGGCGGAGGATAGGCGGAAAACTTAAAAAATATGAAATTAAAATGTGTAATATGACGTAAAAAATGAACTACTGTACGTGTATAAATAAGTGAAAGTGTCGGTTAATGCAGCCGATTTACTCTTGTTTGGGGCCAAGTGCGAGTCACCCGACCAAGGTGTAAAATAACAATTAAACGCTGTGAATTGATGCAACCAGAAAAAATGTTTTATTTTCAAAACACTCGCTGGTTGTGTTTTGAAAATAAAACAAACTTATTTTAGACTGGTTGTATTTTGAAAATAAAATAAACTTATTTTTTCTCCCAGGAATAACTGTTTTACTGGATGGTCAGGACTTAGTTTATGGGATGCACCGATCTGCGGCGCTTTTGCACGGTAGCACCTGTCGTGGGGGATATGCAGAAAACTTAAAAATATGAAATTAAAATTAAAATGTGGAATGTGATGCAAAAAATAAACCACATGTATAAATCCGTTAATGCAGCTTATTTACTCTTGTTTGGAGCCAAATGCAAGTCATCAGACTTGCGGCCGAATAACGCAGACACGCTGTGAATTGCCGCAACCAGAAAAGTTTGTTTTATTTTCAAAACACGACCAGCATGTGTTATGAAAATTAAACAAACTTTTCTGGTTGAAGATGAAGGTGAAAAATAGGCAAATGCTAAAAAAAATCCCAGTCAATCCACTCATGATATTCATAATTTCTAGAAAAAGACAAATGTTCCTATTTACTTTAAGTTGTCCTCTAGGAAGCCAGCCTATGTTCATTTTCATGGCATTTCCCATTTTTTTGTAAAAAAAAATTAAAACGTTTTTGTAAATCATAAGCAGATCATACAAGAATTTTTATTTTTTAGAAATTATGAATATTGCCAAAGGTAAATATTGAAACTTAAAAGCTAATTCAATTGAAATGTAAACATTGCAACAAAAAACGTATTTCCTGTTATTGACCTTAGGCATTTGATATCAGTAGGCCCATTGCACAGCCTAACTATGTTTTGAAAGTCTTTTGACAGCATACAAAAGATTTTTTTTATTCTGAATCTCATGAGATCAGAGATTCTACATACTTGCAAGTACATGTAGCGCATAATCTCTTTTACACTGTTTAGCATTCGAGTAATTGCATTTTTTTTTTACATTTTCTGGTAACCAGAGTGTTTCTGGTACTATAACACTTAGTATATAATAGTCTACAGAAGTCTTTGATATTAGCTGCCAACTTGCAAAGAGTGAAAAACATGCATCTCCCTCGTAACAAACGTTTAACAAATTAATTGTGAGAGACAGCTCACATCTGATAGCTCATTCGAAGCAAATAAGCCAGCATTACTCAAGTGGCGCTATCATTATTCCCATAGACCATTTCCTTTATTTTTAATGTAAAGTAGCTTTTTAAAAATTAGTCTTTGGGTTTGTATCAGAAGAAAGGTTACCGTATTCCCGCGCAAATAACGGCATGGCACTATACCCCGGGGAGACCAAAAAATCCAATTTCCAATTTTGGTCCCTGCCACTATATA